>BGPT01001310.1:34239-50697 GCA_003297045.1 Symbiodinium sp. clade C Y103
ATATGTATATATGTATATATGTATATATGTATATATGTATATATGTATATATGTATATATGTATATATGTATATATGTATATATGTATATATGTACATACATATATATATATATATAATATATATATATATATTCATGTCCTCAAATTTAGCAAATATTTCGATGAATTTTGACCATTTTTGACCTCTGATCTGGCTCTGGCCACAACCAAGGTGCAGCTGCAACTTCACCAGTTGTTCTTTGCTGCTGAGTTGAACTCGTCGTGGAACTCCGCAGCGGAAGTCGCAGGAGATCTGCTTGTTGGGCAATGTCTGCCGCCACGTCACCAAGGATTCCAAGGGGGTCAAAGCTGTCAAGGGTTTGCTCCAAGTTGCAAGGACAATATAGGGAACATATGGGGAAATGATGATCAACCATGACAAACAATGATAAACTAGGGGATTTTTAGGGGATATCCTATTCTTGAGACATTTTTTGGGATATCCCATGAGACTAGACATAACATTACTACCCTAAACTCGCTAGTTTTTGAAAAGAAACGTAGTGAATCTGAAAACAAAGCAGTGGTGTCTTGGCTGCCACTTTTAGCTGGGCCTCAATTGTTGCGATGTATCCAGCGATACATCATGTGGCACTATCATGTACTACGTTTGGCAATGTCAGATACATGTGCTGGAAAGTTTCCATGTTTCAATATTGGATGTTTCGTTCAAGGATTGAAAGCCTTGGAGTTGACCAGTCAAGATCGACAGAAAAAAAGAGAAAACACTGTAGTTATCTGTAGTTGATAGTCAACTATATGTTTCAACTATAATATAGAAATCAACTAATCATTGATATCACTGTAGTTATATGTAGGGACATCGTTTCCCTGATATTCTCACATGCAATGTACTGCAGAGTCTACGACGTTGGGATCTCACAACTCCTGGCGCCTCCTCCGGTCGAAGTTTCTGTTGGCGAATGAGACCAACATCTACCTGGCAGCTTTCAAGCAACATGGAGATTTCTGCAAAAATAATATGTTTCTTTTGATGAAGCAATGCGGCTATTTATGAGACTAACCTATGCAGTAAAAGTTGTATTCAACTTTCTAGCCGCAAGATGCAAAATGGATGTCATCCCGTCCCCCTGCAGTTGACCAGCAAACATTGGTAGTCAACCAGCGACAAAATAAGACCTCTCCTTTCCCAAAATCATCCAAACATCTACAGATTCCACGCGTTCAACCCCCTTGGTTTTTAGGGGAAGGGGTTATCTTGTACCCTCTGGTAATCTAACCTGGCAATGGAAACAAATAAGGGATGTCTGGATTCTCCTGATGAAGATTCTTGTTTTCGAGTGCAATGCTTGTTTACTACTTATATTTGTATGAAGTGGCCGGCAACATGTCATCCAAACAAAACCAAACATCAATATGAAAGCATGTTCAGATGTCCCAGATCTGAAGAATCGTTCGCCAGCGGGATAGTATACATTCCCATGGTTAAAAAGACATTCAACACCATTCAACTACACAACCAAGGTTTGCACGTTTGGAGATCAATTTTCGTTGATGGCGGCAAAACAAGCCGCCTGAACCGTCACAACTTCACAAGTGAAATATCAACATGTGGAGCTTCCAATCCATGGGGTGTACCCCAGTCATCCAAGTCATGGAGAACCATGACTTTCCCTCTGGTAAACGTTTACATAACTATGGAAAATCACCATTTTTGATGGGAAAATCCACTATTTCTATGGCCATTTTCAATAGCTATGTTAGTTCACCTGGTGACTTTGAACCCCCCAGAGGTGGTGACTTTGACTTCCCACCACCACACTAGCCATGAACCTCACTCCCCAGCGCCTGAACCAAATACCCGGCCGTCTTTTCGTAGCGCTTGCGCCCCATCCAAGTCTCCTCACCGATCGAAGAAAAAGAAACAGAGGGGATCGAGTTGGCCCCCAGAAATTCCGAGGAACATCGTGGTAAATCGGTAAATCGAACCTCCTGTATGTTTTGGGCGTGTTAGGTTATAGTTCAGTTGTGATACCCCATTCTGGGAAAACACATCTGTCTATGTAGGTCTTTCTAATCCAATCAAAGACTCTACGACACTGTACGAAACCTCTGGCAAAGACTTGATCTGCATCAACGATTTCTCCCGGGCTTTCCCCCAGGAGAAAATGATCCAGGTTCATCCAGGTATATTTAAAGTTACCTGTTAGAAACATCATAAAATCAAGAACTGGGTACCAGCATCATCCAGCATCATCCAGCATCATCCAGCATCATCCCGTATCATCCAGCATCATGGTATGGGAGAGGATTGAATCCTATTGAATCCACATCGTTCTGGATAAATTACTATGTATAAAGTAACTCACCAACCTGAAAAGTTCGACTATGTTCGACTATTCTGGGGCCCAGTTACCCCAATCCAACTCCCATCATTGCAGTGACGTCGCAACGTGCTACTCCGTCGCTTCTCCTCTTTGATCGTCTTCATGATGCTACTTGGAAAGCGGAAACACACCTCGCGGCATGCACTGCATGCAAAAGGTGAACCCCCGTGGTGAACAAAAACAACCTGGATGGCAGGTTTGAAAGAAGAACAAGAAAGGCGTGGTGCAAACGCCTCCGTTTTTTAAAGAAAACATGGCAATGCAACAATTTTTGGGGAACATCAGAGCATCCATCAAAAGGTTCTTCTCTCACCAACTAAGTCTGACATTTTGAACCATCATGGAGAATGGACAGAAACGATGGTGAAAGTTCCTTCAGTGCGTTCCTCCACAACCGAGGGTACATCACGAATGTGACAGTGCTGAACCTTCATCAAAGTTGCCAATGAGGGGAAAAACAGGTGATATTCATGAGGTAATGTTAAGGCAGTTCAGAAAACCTGGTACTGTACCTTAAATTTGACAAACCTCGAAAACGTGCTAACGTGCGACTCATTTTTCTCGATTTGATGTGATTTCCAGTTCTGATCCGTGGATACAGTCCCATCCATTGCCATCCTATGCGGGACCCGTAGTCGCTCCGCGCCTGCACAGGATCCGAGGCCCTCGTGCGAAACAGGGCGCGAGCACCCAGCAAACCCAGCTGCAGCACAGGGGTGGCATCGGAGCGATCTGCAACCACCTGCAGGCAGGTCACAAAAACCCATGAAAAATAGGGTGTTCTTGGTTCCTGAATGAACCCAACCACAGGTCCGTGTGAAAAAGACCAAGATCAAGCATGATTAAACCATATGATATCCAGTGCCAGTCAGACCCTCCTGCAAGGCAAAACCACAGCAACGCCAGTTTCAAGGTTGGCATGTTCATAGTTGTTCATGTGAATCACCAGATCCAATCCAGTTGAGTCTTTTACCAATGCCCGCGACTTTTCTACCTTTTGGGGCACATTCATCTTGTTTCCTCTGACTCTTTCTCTTCTCTGACTTCTTCTCTTCTGACTCTTTCTCTTCTCTGACTCTTCTCTCCACTGTTGCAGCATCTGTCCATAAGTCAGAAGTTTGACTTCTAAACTTCCTTCGCTTATATATATATATGTATATCAAATACGTATCTATCATTAATATGTCATGTAAATGTTGTAGTGTTATAGTATGTTATAGTATGTTATAGTATGTTATAGTATGTTATAGTATGTTATAGTATGTTATAGTATGTTATAGTATGTTATAGTATGTTTAGTATGTTATAGTAGTATATTGTGTATATACAGTATATATATATACATATTATACATTGTAGGATCCGCGTCCTTATGCCATACCCAAGGCCGTCCCACCTGCTCATCGCGCCCATTTGCGACCCCCTCGATGCTTTCAGCGCAGGCCACCACTACAGGACGCTCCAAGACGTAGAGGTTGTACTTCCCATCCGCGCCCACACGACACAGAGTCTCCTGGTGGTGAAAGAAAGGCTGCGGCACCCGGAGATACACCCGTGGAACATAGACACATTAACATATATGTTTTTGATGAAAAAAAATAGATGAATCATGTAATAATGTATCAATATCAATGCGAATTGGTACGAATTAATATGAATTGAATTGATATGAATGCATTGGACATTTGAAACCTCCCAAAGTCTGGCAAAATCGATGTGATCCAGTAATGCGAGGCAAATCAAGTTTTTTGATGTTTTTTGCATGCGTAAATGCATGGTGCAAACGCCCAGTCATCTCATTCAAAGCGACCACACCTTGGATGTGTCCAATGGCCGATCAGCCCACCCTGCGCCTCTCCATTGTCCCAGCGAACTTTCATGAAACCAGGTAGATCTTCTGCTATGGTGACCCCCTCACCCCTCTCTGGCTCCTTGTAGGAAAGTGAATGGCTAAGGCTGCTAAGGGCTTCACATGGTGAATTGACCCATCAGATCAATCAAACGAAGCCATTAAGTGCATAGAAGACTTTATGTTTCTTGTCATTGTAGTCGTTGCCAGGCCCAAGTCTTCGTTTCTTCGTTATCTGCAAAAAGTTTTAACTTGACGTCGGTCTCTTGATTTTTGCATACTTTTAAGAGGTTTTCCTGCTATTCTCAAGCCAATTTAGGAGTATTTGGCTTCAAATGACCGACCATCCCCCTGAAGCGCAGCAAAAAAACATCGATATGCCGCACGCGAACTCCGACTGCGCACCACTTCAAAACAACCTTCCGAGGTGGGACCTGGACCAGGAATGATTGCATCAGCCACTCAACATGCATTTTTTTTTTCTGATGGTTTGCTGCACAAAAACAACATGCAAACACCATTGAGTCATAAACCTCACTAACTAGTTCGATATATCCACCATAAACGTCCATAAACCATCGTTAAACTGTTCACCCACCTGGCGTGGAGCGGTGCTTCTCGCCAGCTTTTTGAAGCTCAGCTCTTGGTGTGGCTTGGGACCTGTCACTGGGACATCGGACAATTCCATGGGCTACAGCTGGAGTTGGGTGTTGAGTCACTGATCGGAGCTAGATGGAACTAGACACTTTCTTTGGGCTTCAATGGTTTTAGGAAATGCAAGCAACTTTTTGTGGAAGTAAAATCAGCAGTCCAGATGTCAAGATGTCCCCTCAGCTTGTTGTTTGCGGTTTTGGTGCTGGGTTCAAAATGGGAAAGCCTAGCCAAAGTCATCTGACCACCAATCCTCCAACTTCGATGGTATGCTTCGAAATCAAATCTGAAAACACACGGGTTCAGCGGTAGAAAAGCTATGGCTATGACATATGGAAGATCATGTTAAAATCATCTTAAGACTGAAATCATCCAACCAAATGGGCCATGGCTTCCGTAGCTATGCAACAAACTGGAAACCCTGGCCCTGTTTGGGGTCCCCGGGAATGGCGGAACGGCGCCTGACATCAAGTCACCGGGCGGCTGCTTGGACTGCATAGTCACGGCCACATGGGCTTTCTCATCGACCACCAGCAACTGTGGAAAGGTCGCGTGCTGCTTTGGGGCACACCAAACCTACATATCTTAATTTATTAAAAATGGGTGTGGCCACCCCAACACTGCCATTTTTGGGGAGTGGATATAACAAACCTTTGCACCATATTTGTAACACACCAACATCTTTGTTAAGATTGTTCAGCGAGTGGGAAGACACTTGACGCATTGATTTTTCGATCGTGTTTCTTCTTTTGACAACCATCGCTGTCAGTAGGAAATCTCTCCACCTGTCACAGATAGAGAACTAAAGGGTGCTAAATCAGAGTGGCCCAAGTGTTTTGTCACAGCATCCGATACATCCGCCTGACACCAAACATATTCCAGATCCTTATACATTCACATCTGGTGGTTTCTACAAACCAATGGGGAATCCCAAAATCATGATTGCCTCGATACACGAAGGTTCTAACGATGACTGGATGATTTGGGCGATTGGTCTCCGCCTGTGATGAAGCCATGCTCTGAAGGTAGAAAGGCTCACCATCTCTGACCTGTTGCGGCTGTGGTTGGTGGCTTAGCCACCAATCCTTTTGGGAAAATGAATCAGTTCAATTGGGATCATCATGCCAAGTAACTTGGAAAGATCTAAGAGTTTTTGAAAGGCTGAAAGGTCACTAGGTCACTAGGATTGATTCTTGCAGCCCTGTCCATCTAAAACCAGTCACCTCCAAGTCCCCTCACTACGATGCCGTTCTACCGCTTGGTTAAAAGCGATAGCCTTAGCCAACATGAATTTTTGACAATACTTTCATATACTTTTTTAATGGAAAGAGTAAACCATAGAATCTCTATGAACCTATAGCCAACAACATCCTATAGCATCCTCTAGCAGTGTCCTTAGTTTTTGGCCGCTGCTCAAGTTGATTTTTTTAAGGCCAAAGATGGCCACAACTGGAGCAGCATCCGAGCCAAGGGATCAAAATTTGCAGAGTTCCCTATCATTTTTTTCGGGAAAACTCTGCAAATTTTGTCCCTTTGACTAAACATCTTGGTTTTGCTGATGCGACAGGCCAATTCACCAGTTATGACCCGGTCTTTCATCAAACCTGTGGACCAAGTTTGAAATGCATCAAATGAAGTAGTGGAGGTTTCCTCAGTCATGGAATTAACCCCAAATCATCCAAGTTATTAGACCATGCGAACATTGCAACCCATGGTGACTTGCGGGTCTTGCCCCAAATGAGCAACATCAGTCAACATCTTTCTGTACTGATCTGTCAAACATGACACCCCTACCCCTTATCAAGCCCAGATCCAGTTTCCTGCCTCCCTGCGCTTGCCGGCAGTCTTGATCACCATGGCACATGATGGTGATGCTTTAGAGAAATCCGCCTTGACCTGGAGGGTGCACTGGATCGGAGTGCTCTACTGCTTGGTTGAGAGTGCGATGTTTCCCAACTCATGGCTATGAAATGCTTAGAAAGCATCCAAATAAAGAGCCTGCTACTTGAATCTTTTGAGGAATCCCAGGATCAACCATCAACAGAGTTGAATTGGCCTCTGGGCTCCAAAGACCTCATTTCCTTCCCTGATTCCTTCCTAAAAGCTGATGTGGAACTGCAGAAAGGCCCGTGATTTTCCCATTGGTATTGGATATATTGGCGTTCCCTAAAATCGGGGTATCCCAAATCTTGCATCCTCCCACTGAAATAGGCCAGGTCTGCAAACAAAGTCTCACTATGGACTATTCAAAATCAAATACCCTGTGGAACACCCACCATTTGGAGATCAGTTTCTAGAGAAACCATTGGTTTTCCACATCTGTCTTAGTTAACCCGAAGGTACCCCACGAAACACCAAACCATTTTGGGATCTCCAACCTTTCAGGGGCACCTTCCCATCCAGGTGCCCCGAACCCATCGGCGTCCGTGGAGCACACCAACCGTCACTGAGCCATCCACCTGAGCTGAAAGAACCCAGCGGGGGTAGCCTGGGAGATAGTGTTCCAAAGGTGTGCTTCCTTGAGTGGCTTCATTCTTGTTGGACACATATCCAAATATGAGCGATTGGATATCTTGACAATCTACGAGTGCTCCAGAAAACGCTGATTGCAGTAACCTGCGTTGTGCGGGTCCAATGCTACAACATTCTTGAGCCACCCACATTCTGCCAGGAAAAGAGAATGATTTTGTGCCTTGTTTCTATCTCTTGTATAGCAGCCTCAGCCTGTTCATCAATTCATTCTCAATATGCTTCCTTAGATTTTTCTTAGTCTATCTTCACATCGTGCGCTTTCTTAGTCGATCTTCACATTCTTCACAGCGCTCGTTGAATGGCTCAGAATTGCGCCGGGACCGAACGCTGGGATGGTAGAGATGAGGTCATCCCAGACACAAACGCGACAAACACCGGGCAAATGGTTCAGCAAACCACCCATCTAGAGGGTCTCTGTGAGGTCCTGTAGACACTGTAGAGAAAAAATCCACAAGAAGTGGCCATTTACTTGGGCCACTGCTCAACTACTTCCTGGGTTCAACCCATCCCGAAAATATAAAAGTCAATGTTCAATTCAAATCACAATTCCCATTATATTTCAAAGAAACCACCAATCATCTTTCTGTGGTTAATATCCACCTGTACATTCCCAGTTTTGGTTGGCAAGCTCCCCCATTTGTTGGCGACTCCGATCCCCCCATCCCACCACCATCACTTCCCCCACCTGGCCCGTGATGCCCAGAAAGCACCCGCTGCATGCCTTGAGGGAAGCGAACTTTGAACTTGAGGCCATGCTTGGGCTGTCTTATTCTGAAACCATACCCATCCACCATACCCATGCATAGCTGTTCGGTGATCAGTTTCTATCTTCTTGGAACAGCATTTCCATAGCAAAGACCTACCAGTAGCCTCAAGCGACCCCCCTCTCCATTGCAACTGTCGGATCCCACCAATTGTAGGGATCCAACATCGCACCAATATGCAAACCATGAGATTCCGAATCCTAAAAATCATCGACCATCACCAAATTTGGATAAAGTATGATAAAGTTGGATAGTTTGATTCTGCAGAGTCCAAATCTAAAAAAATATCAGCAAAACCATAGATCTTGGATCATGTTGGATCATTCGATATACTTTGGGTCTTTCTTTTGGGGATCCCCAAGAACTCTTCGGAACCCCCCCCAGGCCCAACCCTAGGAGATCGATTTCGCCAGGGTGCCATGAGACAAATGGCGTCTCCATCCTTCACCTTGCGGCCCCTGAAGGTCTTGGTGCTCACCTCATTCAGCCCGCCCTGCTGGCTGAGAACGGGACTTCCCATGGAGTCTGAATGATGTGTTTTTTCCCATGATACAAAAGACTACAAAGGACAGTATAGGGCTTGTCTTTTAAATGTTTTTTCCTTACAGTATAACCTTTACAGGTTTGAATAATTCCTGAACTAATCATCAACCGGGGTTTCGTAACACGATCCACATCATGTGGGGATATGGTGAACCACAGAGAAATTTCTTGCAGCAGTCGGACGTGTCAGACGTGTACCACGCCCAGGCAGGGATGTCAAGAATCGTCCCAGAGGTGACCATTCCCGCTTCTTGTTCTGTCATATCTATAGCAGCCATCAAGAAGATAGAAGGAGCGTAATTTACCACCATCTTGGTACGATTTGATCTTTCTATCTTTTTGGAAGTTCCTGCAAGAATAGGGTGGAACCATGAAGTTCGACTGACTATCTTAGTATGGCTATGACTGAAACATGGGGCACCAATGCTCCTACAGAAATTGTCATCTTTAGTTCACATGCCTCCAACATCCTCCAATCATATTGACCGGCTCATAACTATCTTCACAGACATGGGGATTAAAGCCATCAAAGCATGCAAATTTCTAGATATATCTCCATGGCTGTTTACACTTACTGCAGTAACCCCTGTTGCTAGATTCAAATGCCCCATCCACCAAGGGCGGCTTCGACCGCCACCGCCCAGGCACCAGTTTCTGTGTTTCTGGGGAGTGCAGGACAGCATCTGCTTCCTGACCACGTCGGGACCAGTGGACCACTCATCCCCGCCCCAGCGCGGCGAATGTGACTGGGATAGAACTCCGAAAACAACTTGGATATGGGGGTTCAGATATCTTTGTCACATGTATTCATACATGTGCGTGTGTATATCATATACAGTATACACATGTGTGCATATCTATACACATATATTTGCGCATTAGTTAATGCGCGCATCCACAACTTCTTTCCCTACCAACCAGAGGGACGGTTTTTTCAGCCACAGAGATCCCAGAAATGCAGTACTACCATCATGAATATCTATGAACTATGTAGCCAATTGGGAGATTCTTCCCAAGCAGGGATTGAAAGCCATAGACCAATAGATATTTGAAACTACCAGGTAGTCCTGATATACAGCAAACAAGTTTAAGGGTAATGATGGGGGTCTGCAAAATCCCTTGGCTTCAGCTATAGTGAGTCTGAATCAAACATCAGCAGGCCTTGTGCTCGTTCAAGTAGGGGCAAACCAAGAAGCGCTGGCATTCCTGCGCGGAAGCCACGTCCGATGGGTCCCGAAGGAACTTTGCCTGGTGTAGACGATACATATAGATAGACAATCATAAACAAATCGAGATGTCCTAAAATGGGGGTACCCCAAATCATCCAAGTCATTAATAAACCATTCTAGTATTGAAACCCAGGGTGACTCGGGGATCCCCAATTCTAAGAACCCCCAAATAGAATCAAATAGATGCAAGATCCAGGTGACATCCATCTGGAGTTGGATCTGCCATAACTGACAACCCCAAGCACAAAAGCACCTAACCTCTGCCAGCACGTGCCAAAGTCAAGTCTGAACAGGGGGATGGGATGATATCATCATTTAATCCCATAATATACTATCATTAATTCCTAATTTGCCTACCATTTTTCCATCATATCCCATAATCGGTGGTTGATAATAAGCTTCAGTTTTACAACCGAACCTGCTCAGTTCTCCAGTTGCAGTCCTGGTCCGCTCGGTTGCGGGGCGCGCTCACAGTGGCACCTTCTGCCTGCAGAAATCGACCGTTGCCACGAAGGTACCTACAGACACAGACGGCCCCAACAGTGGAGGCACCGGCTTTCGCTGCTTGTGGATGGGATACTCATTGGGTAAACTTACATAGATCTGGATATGGAAAACTCACGGTTTTCCCGGGAAATGATCAAACAAGTGGTAGATTTTGTATATCTTATCTCTGTTGATTTACTGTGTTGTAATACAAAACCAGTAGTCACAGTTCACACGGCACCCCAGTTTTCGATCGTGATTTCACCCAGTCAAAATATATCTGGTGGTAACTGGAAGATGGCAATCATTGAATGGTCCAGCTCAGGTGATGTCGCATGCCTGGGGGACTTCCCAAGGAACTGACGAAATACCTTGACATCGTGATATTTTGACTTGAAACTTGATCTCTAACAGATCCATGGACCCAAGACAAAGCAGCGAAGAATGTCGCATCCCATAGAAATTTCAGATGGCTTGGAAGGGAACCTTTGCCAGATGGGTTTGTCGAATAAGAGATACTCCAAAATGAACATCAAATTATTGGCAAAACATCATGAAGTAGTGGATTTATGTTTTATACACCGTTTTCGGACACCCCCAAGTAGTTTGAGGTTCCACGTGTGTTGCTTGCCAAGCCACACAAAATCCCCCAAGCGTATGACTTCAGGCTCTGGTGGACCCGGAAACTCTTCCTGCCGCTTGGCTGCACAGGAAGGAGTGGTTCTGATGGAGGTTCACCTGATCGGGTGTCCAATAGAGTGGATCCTTAGAATCCTTCGCACTCAAAGTTCGACGTAATCTGCGGGTTGGGGGTGAAATTTCGACCCACCACCATTTGTGCGGCTTCTGAAACCATCCAAAACCTATTGTGTTGCATATTTGGGGCATCTTGGGGCCGTTCTGAATTCATCCATTCCCTGCCGTGGCCCATTTCAGTCCTTCTTCTTGGGTCGCGATGGAGATTTCCTCCGAGTCGCCTGGCATGTAAGAGGGGATTCCACGCGCGCAGGCGTTCGTTTGAAGGAAACGGCAGTATGTTTTTTCTTGGGAGTTTCGCAATCCCAAAATTAGTTCAAACCAAAAAGAATGGATATGATCCACATTTTTTCCAGAATGAATTGGATGCCGAGTCCACTGTATGACTCAATCTTTCCCAAACTCGCAAAACAGCTTTACCTGTGCCATTATTCGACTTCATAATCCTATCACAAGGGTTGGGTAGAGAGGGTAGCTACGTGTCTAGCTGCTCGTGTCAAAACCGTTCATGCGAATCGGATCAATCTTCATAATCTTCCCCCGTAGACCATGGAGATATCCACCATGGGAGATATTTCTATAGAGTAAGGTAGAGGTACTCAATGATCTACTGATCTACCCTCTAATTAAACGTAGCTATTGAAAATTGCCATAGAAATAGTGGATTTTCCCACTACAGTAAAAATGGTGATTTCCCACAGTTATGTTAGTTTACCAGAGGGTACTCAATGATCTACACATATCGGTAACTGCTGGCTACAAGATGAATGTGGGGGGGCCTGGCTCTGGTGTTGTGGTTTCCTGCGATCTCGAAACATTTTGCCCAGATCCAGGGATGTCGGTCCCATGACCCAGTAGTAACCGAACACTTTGCGAACGAAGCCATGGCCCGTTTTATTATTTGATTTACCACCATGTACCTAATTAGAATGGTGATTTCCCATAGCTATGTCATTTTACAAGAGGGTACTTCGTGGGATGGGATTCAGTATGGATGAAAACCCTGGGACGATGGTGAAAAGCCATAGTTGGCGGAGACTCATTGATCCATTCCTATGGAAAACACATGTGTCTTGATCCATCCCGAGTCCATCCCCAAATATTCAACTGCCAGGAACATCACATGAGATCTCCATGTCGCTGTCTGCTGGTTAAAAACTCCCATCATTCATTGGATTTATCTCATCTTCAATCGCCATTTCAACTCCCATCCCCCAACTCTCGATGGGGTTCCACGGGAGCCTTTGGAGAGATGGCTCTAGGTGCACTTGCTTCCATGGCCCCGGCCTGAGGATCATCCCAGTTGCCGAGTGGTTCACATGATGAACTCGATTATCCTTTTTGTTTGCCCCAGGTTTTCTATTATTTTCTATTTATATCACTATTAAACGAAGAATCCGCCCGCACCGAAGGTGCTCTTTTGCGTAGTAGTACAGTGCTTGAGCGATTGAATCAACGATTGTGGGGTACGAGCCGAACAGTGCGTCAAAAAGTGCACGAGACTGTAGTAATTTGATGTAATTTGCAACTTTTTGATATTGGTGCATGTTGGTGCAACTTCGTCCAAATTCACCGTTTTGAGGTCAACTAAGGCCAACATAATTAGCCCAAACTTGGGTCCAACTTGGAACCTCTTGGCTCCAACTTCGGTCCAACTTGGGTCCAACAGGGCTTCCAGCCTGGAGTCCGTAGCCTTTCATATCATCGGTGTGCGGGCGGTGCTCGTCGCGAAGCGACAAGAAAATGGATATAATTTTGATATAGTTTTGACCATACTAGGGATCATCTCATTTTTTTCGAAGTTATCTTGACCCACCATCATCTCGATTATATTCCAGTGAAACATCCCATGATATTCCCATCATGTCCCCGTTGAGAATCCCATGTTTTTTTTTCCGATAGAATTGTTGGCTTGTACACCATCTCTTGGTTTCCAAATTATCTTGACGAATTACAATCCCACCAATACACACATGCACACCCACATAAACATAATACATACACACACACACATTCCCACGATAATTCAATTACATTCCTACAAATACCTTCCCATGAAAATCCCATGTTTTTCCCATACCCTTTGGTAGTCAAATGTGGCTGGCTGGAAAATCCCCGAACTGAATGAAGGCTTTAATGGGAGAAAGTTGAAGTATGTTGAAATGGTGGATTTTCCAAAAGCCATGTTTGATCCATGGCTGTTTTAAGTATCATCAATGGCAAAGATGCGCATTTTCCCTATCAAAATAGCTATCATCCGCTATTTGGTGGTACCCTCTGGTAAACTAACAGTTCGCTATTGAACATGGCCATAGAAATAGTGAATTTTCCCATTCAAAATGGTGGATTTTCCATAGTTATGTAACAGTTTACCAGAGGGTATCTCCCAACTAATCATCAACTAACCAACCATTATTTATCACTTGTGTCCATTTATATTCCCATATCTATTGATGGTTAAAGCCCTATAAATATTGGTTAAATTCCCATTAAGATCATCAACCATCAGGGCGTTTTGTTTCACCATCTCTGGGCCTTCGCCGCCGTCGCCTGCAGCAGTGGCGAAGGGTTGGGCCCACCGATGGCCACCGCCCAACGCCCCAACGGTGGCAAGGTCGCGCCGGAGTCCAGGTGCTGATACAACCACTGCCTGAGCACTCAAATGGATGAGAAAAAATGGAAAGCCAGGGATTTAAGCATGAACAATTGGGCTTTTGAACCATGTGCAAAAGGGGATTTTAATCATCAAATATGGCGATTTCAGAATGGAGACTTCACCTTCAAGAATTCTTGAGTTCTTACTGAATGTTGCCGACAAAAAAGGGGAAAAAGGGATATGTTACCAAACTACCAAAATGTCACCAAACCAGTTGGGAACCACCAAACAACGCCCACAAGGGATCATATTATACTGTATATGATTATAATTGATTATATAACTCCGACGGGGGGGATAGCAACTCAAGAATTGGGCACAAATTGCTGGCGATCAATGCGGACTAGGTGCAGCGCCGCTTGAATGGGACAATTTTAACAACCGCAGGTTGAGTCACGCGCCACCGGGTCAGGGATGTTTTGATTGTTTCTTCGAGGAAGTGCTAAGCAGTGATTTCCAATATTCATCGAGAAACCGTTTTGTAGGAATTGGATGAAAGTGGAGTAGCATGTGAATTTCAGGACGATATTCCACCCAAATTGGTGATTCTGTTTAAGAGGAAGCCATCATTTTCCAGGACAGTTTGGTATGTTGGACCAAGAATCCTACGAACCATCTCCGGAGGGACAAGCCGCCTGGTATCATCCTCGCAGTTCATCTTCCAGCCATCGTCTTCAAAGAACATGATGGCCTCAGCTACAGATGTTGAGCCATGGCCCTGAATTTCTATGTGAAAGTCATCAGGCCATTGAAAATCGGGTGGAATTCGGAGGAATATCAAAAAACAAATCTGAGATCAACAACCAGAATGGTGAACTCACTATTGCTTCGGGTTGGCACTTTGGAATCAGTCCAGCCATCCATTGGTCACCAAGGCCTTCCAAGGGGCATTTCCCCGTTCCTGGCGATACTTTGGCATCCCATTGTGGCTACCAACTCGGAGGTACTGGCCATTGCATGCCTTGCCCATACCACCTGGTGCGATCCATGTCAGGCCAGTTTGGAACCAAGGTTTAAGCTTTGATGCTTGTCCATGGTTGATGTACTATGCTAGGTTTCTGGGGACACCTGGGGTAGTGAAAGTGAATTTAAACTTTGAGATGAAAGGCTTCAAGTTCTCTTCTTTGGAGAAGTGCTTTTCACCAGATCGAAGTTCACTCGAATCCAGCAAGTCAGGAGACATCAACTGATCTTTCTGCACAGCCATTCGCAGTCCAAAACTGCATTGCTCTCCAGGCACCTGCCTGCTCCGGAGGCTGTAAAGGAGGGCAAGGAGATGACCAACAAATCGTAGGTCCTCACGGAGCTTGGAGGTGCTGGTGCTGTTGGTGGCACAAAGGATGACTTTCACACGTGTCATGTCAATTACAACTGTTGGAACATCATCTTCTAAATTTTGTTGGGATTATGGTATATAGATTTGTTCAAAAGATTTCAAAAGTAAGTTTCATAAGGGCAGGGATTCTGAGGCATTGTTCCGGATTTTTTAAAGAAGGATCAGGTAGAAAGGAAGTTTTCGAGGTTTGTCATGGTAGGGTCTCTTTTGCCAAGCTTCCCCAGTGAATATCCCACCAACACGTCAGCAGCCGATTAATCTGGGGATTTTACCTCACCAAGTAGTTTGATTTTTCCTTAATGTTCCCCATTTGCCTCACTTATAGACTAACGATTCCCCTCAGTCTCATTTTCCCTGCTGTAAACCAGCAGTATGTCGTTCTCAAAAAAAGGCAGTAACTTAGAAGTGTCATCGCATCGATGGATTCTTGAGCCCCAGGGTGAAATCAGCCGCCAGGATCTGGATTTTTAACAGCCCACCCGATTTGATCCAAGCTCAACCAAATTCCACCCCCTTGAAATCCAGCATTCACCAGAATCATCCAGAAGCCGAGCTTCCCCTCAGCTCCCACGCGGCACTTCTCTTCTGCACCATGGTCCCATTTCACCTTCACCCAGCCGGACACGTCGGTGTCCACCGTCATGCCGAATTTGTTGGATGCCTTAGCAGAAACCGCCAAAAATGCTGCAGCAAGGATTGGGAAGGTCCCCAAAATTAAAAAACCTGGCCTAAATTTTGGGGGAACCCCAAGGTTCTCAAACTTTGAATACTGCGGAAGGAGTGTTTCACCCTACATTCCTTGTTCAATGAAGAAACAGTCTGTCGAACCTGAACAACCCACAAACACCCTAGAGATGTCGTTGTGTTGAATCTGTGCCAGAAAAAACATTTTACAGGCATATGTAAACGGGACAAAATGAGGCACATGAACATGCACTGCAAAGCTGCAACACTTCCCTGACCCCAACACACACAAAACTGAACCAAATCTGCTCGAAACATGATTACACTATATATATATATATACACATACATACATACACATTATATCATGACACTGCACTCAACTCAGCCAGCGCATATTTTGAAGGGTTGCGCGACAGTCTGGTGACATGCCAGGTGTTCTTCCGCCTGACATTTCAGATCCANACGACACTGCACTCAACTCAGCCAGCGCATATTTTGAAGGGTTGCGCGACAGTCTGGTGACATGCCAGGTGTTCTTCCGCCTGACATTTCAGATCCAACAGCTGGGACCTTTGATCCCC
>BGPT01001310.1:53924-91176 GCA_003297045.1 Symbiodinium sp. clade C Y103
TCAAGAGGAAGCGCTCCTTGATCGTCACATCCTTCCTTGATTCCTCGAGGGCCTTCTTCATCCTGACCCCCGCGTTCACGCGCTTGACCACTTCCTTTCGTACCTGATGCTCGTACGAAAGCACTAGCTTCATTGTCGGTGTGGACACGACCGACCCATGCTCGTCTTCTGATTTTAGCTGCATCACCTGGTCACTCATCAGGTAGTCCGTGTACTGCAAGAAGTCCTGCGGCTCCAAGTCTTGGAACACTTGCTTCTGGGGATACTTCAACCCACACATGATGTAGGCGTGCCCCAGGACACGAAGCCTGCGCCGAAGTTCTTCGCTGCTTTGGGGCTCTTTCGTCTCCCCAAATCCTTTCTTCACCTTGACCGTGCCCGACTTGTCGATGATTGCCCCAATCGGATCGANGTCGGCAACTGATGCAAACCGGCTCAGCGACTTACACCCAGCTTGACTGAGCCGCGCCTGGGCCAGTGGCGTGACCTCCTTCCGTTGCAGTAGCCCATGAAAATCCGGATCCAGAGCCGCCATCAAAGTCTCTCGGCCTTCCTCAGTATTCGGATCAGGTGCAGGTGGGGCTGCCATTTCTACTCACCTCGCCACCTATCACCTACTCGACCTTTTATTTGAGCCAGCTCTGGCACAAATCCAAAACCTAAACGACATCACACTCAAGCAAAAGAGATGAAACGAAAATGCTCAAAGAGTTCCAAAATACAGCAGTCAAAACATTGCAACATGTCACAAGTTACCATCAGCACAACTTTCATGCTGTGATCCACACTCGGCGCCGTCTCCCATTTTTACTGTCGATCGGACCGTCACGTCTCTTCCCAGTCCGGGGAGACTTCAACCCTCATCTTCGGAGGATTCCGATGAAGAGCTAACTGTNGTCTCCCATTTTTACTGTCGATCGGACCGTCACGTCTCTTCCCAGTCCGGGGAGACTTCAACCCTCATCTTCGGAGGATTCCGATGAAGAGCTAACTGTTTCCGACCCCGACGACTCATCCTCTTCGCCGGGAGGTTGCCTGCGTCCNGGGGAGACTTCAACCCTCATCTTCGGAGGATTCCGATGAAGAGCTAACTGTTTCCGACCCCGACGACTCATCCTCTTCGCCGGGAGGTTGCCTGCGTCCCCCACTCCTAGGAAAGCAGGATTTGCACGACCGATGATAGTGCGATGGACCCGGCACTTCGTCTCCAAAGCACTCGAAGTCTCGGTAATGCACACCCGGCTGCCTGAAGCAGTCTCCTACTCGGTGCAGCGTCCGAGTCTTTGACTTCCCCACTACGCTCACAACGTAGTGGCCCATTCTGGTCTGATTTTCGGCCGGTTCATCTGCCTCTCTGAACAGGTCTTCTTCTCCTTCACTCTCACTGATAAACTCCGGTGAGAATCTCTGCATCACCTGTGGTTCCTCTTCTATCCCCACAGGTACCCTTGCTCCAACCGACCAACCTTTCCGTACCGGCGGTGCTCCGGTGGCTCTGAAGGTCGTCAATTTACTAGCCTGGATCTCCAAGACCCTTCTATCCAGGCCCCTGTCTCGGAGCTTCCTGCAGACCTCATTGATGACCCCTTCTTCATCCAACGGGTCCGCACGGCCCATGTTCCTTTTGAGGAAATCCGCTATGAACTCCTGGGCTGCAACTACCTGCATCCTCACTGAACGATCGTAGCTCTGATCGACAGTAGGGGTCCATCTCCCTAGACGCTTGCAGACGTCTTCTGGTAGTCCCGCGGCGCCTGCCCATGTCCTGAGTGTTACTCGTTCTGAGTGCTCGGACCACACCGTGCTGGATCCAGCTTCCAGCAGATGTTCACCGCTGCCCGGAACTTCTAGTACCTTGAAGAGGGCTTGAGACATGGACGACGCTGCTGAGTAGGACGCCATCCTGTTTTGCGCCGTCTCCAGCCCTTTTCTAGGAAGCTGCATAAAGTAGTCCCGGTTCTGCGTCATGTTCTCGGCCGCCATCGCTTTCCAGAGCTTCCAGCCCTCCGACAGCCAGTTCTTTTCCATCAGCCATGCATCGAATCCCACAAAGACCTTCACCAGAGACACCCTCTTCCCTGGTCCCGTCGTCTTTGTGCGCTTCAGGGTACATTGAAGGCCATACTCATCCACCTTGATGGAACTGAAATCCACTCCCAAAGTGTCGTGGAATCTCATCGCCCCCCATACCTTCAGGAGGCGATACCAGGCGTACCCTCTCACAAAGCGCCCCAACCTGTTGTTCATCACTGCCTCTTCNAGTGTCGTGGAATCTCATCGCCCCCCATACCTTCAGGAGGCGATACCAGGCGTACCCTCTCACAAAGCGCCCCAACCTGTTGTTCATCACTGCCTCTTCCAACGAGGCGATCAACACCAACGGCATCAACTTGGCCTGCTTCCTCTCTTTTGGATTCTGTTGTTCAAGCTGGAGGGCAATCTCCTCCATAGCGNTCTTCCAACGAGGCGATCAACACCAACGGCATCAACTTGGCCTGCTTCCTCTCTTTTGGATTCTGTTGTTCAAGCTGGAGGGCAATCTCCTCCATAGCGTTCTTTACCCCAGGCCTTTTGTTCAGTTGCCTGTTGGGATGCACCTCTGCTGCGTGCTCCATAAATATCAGTGTCTTGAAGATACTCAGCGGCACTGATTTTCCGCACGGCTCAGCAGCCCGTGCCTCTAAGTAGAGAGCCACCTGATCCTCATCCTCCGGCCAGTGCACATCGAAGGTGGGCACCAGCCAGTCCATGAACCGCTGCCAGGTCTTGACGTGCTTTCTCAAAGTTCCGGCTCTCCTACCTTTCCCAACTCTTCGTGAAACGGCTGCCCTTTGGTGGTCGCCCTCTCCTCGGCCAACTTCTATCAGATGCTGAAGTTCCTTCAACCATTTGTTTCTTTCCGACTCCTCAGCTTCTGCCCTCAGGTTCATGTTGTCTCCAGCCTCAGCCAACCGTTTGCTGAGCCTCGTAGGCCAGACATCTCGGGGAGCCGTACCCTTTCTGGGTATCTTGTCGTTGATCTCCTCCACTCTCAGGCGCCTGATTGAATCCAGACGTCTCTTCGACCTTTCCATCCTGCTGGCCATGGCTAGGTCAGCATCTGTCATGCCACCATGTGCGGCCCATATGCTTTCANCCTGATTGAATCCAGACGTCTCTTCGACCTTTCCATCCTGCTGGCCATGGCTAGGTCAGCATCTGTCATGCCACCATGTGCGGCCCATATGCTTTCAGCAGCTGCATCGGCTGCTTCCACTAGGGCTTCGAACTCGTTCAAGTTCACCTTGAGCTCCGGATTGACCAATTCCAAGCCCAACACTATGGCGTCTACGACATCGCCAGGAACTCCGTTCAGGGCTCCTAGCTTGGTCACAGTCCACCCTGCGTCTTGCAAGGCGGAAGCTAGAGCCACATCGATCTGAACCAACGTGGCCAACGACCTCAGATCCATGGCTCTGTCCTAGACCTGAGAAACTTGGGCCGATACTGGCACGTACGTTTCATGTCGTTTCTGTGCTACGCACATAAACCCCAAATAAACCACAGTCCTTGACGCTTGTTCCATGATGTAAACCACCGAGGGTCTGTGGCTTGACGCACGCCCACACCCACTTCAGGCCATTTCAGAAGCTCACCCTCAAGGGAAATGCTGTTGACCTGCCCCGCCAATTTTTCATGTGGGAAAATCTCGGTGAAACCTTGAGGAACACCAAAGAATCCCGAGGACATAGGAATCCAGGCGGCTCCATTTTGGGAGACCGAAACATGTTTCACTGAGAACTATATCAGATCCATGGTCCGTGTGGAACCATTTCTCAGCATTAAAATCATGTCCACATCCACTTTTGTCGACTTCCACCTGGGATTTGTGGATTGTTTCCAGCAGTTTGAGTTATACGGTGGCATTGGTTCATATAGAGATTGGCTCAATATATCTCCACATCCTAAAGAAATGCTGTTTGGTAGCCCATTTCCTTCGCCATCACCAATTGACCCAACGTTCCCATGCGACCCGCTGCCTTCCACCTGTTGGGTCTGGGGAGAGCCTGGATGATCAGCTGTTGCTGCTCCTGAAAGCCTCGGGATCAAGTGATGGGCTGAGAAGTCACTGGTATCTGGGCAAAGCCAGGGAGGGTTTGTAGAAGGCAACCCTTACACCCCCATTTTCTGACAGACCTCCTATTACATTGTTGCTTATGTGTCATATGATATCATATGTATCCCATTATGGTCTCTCCCAAATCCCCATGGCCGGTGAAATCCCTTGATTGACTTCATCCCATCATTTGATCATCATCTTCCCATAGTTTCCTCATTCAAATGACACAACATGACCATAACTTCATGGTAACCTCCCGAGATTTCCTGGGCCAGGCAGCCGATCTGGCGCAGCTCGCCCGGCGGTTGCTTCGGCTCCATCTTCGCCGTGAAAGCGTCGTCGAAGCACAGCAACTGCGCCAGTGCTGCGTGGCTTGGGGTGTTGGGGGGCCTTGGTTTAAGCAACAAAGATGGGAATCTAACCCGTAGAAAAATAGGGATTTACAGGTGGTTGATGTTGGCGAAGTTGGTGAACATTACTGAATTTTCACTACGGTTTATTGGTAGATATGTATATTCCACATATGCATATGTATATCTATATATATATACACGATTGTACATGTCATGTTACATAATTGTATAATGTTGTATAATTGTATGAGTATGAATAGTTGGGGGCTGTAAACCAACAAACATACTTGGGGGTCACCACCTCGTAGAATCTGCGGTTCTCAGGGCTTCAACATTTCGGACCCACGCCAGCCATGGCTTGTGGTTGGTGTCTGCTTCTCCCCGGCACAAGGAGATTTGGGTGAAAGCTGTGTTGGACAGTAAGCAGATCATTCGCAGTGGCATTGCAGTTCTAACAACGGATCCGACCTTTCGTGTCCAGGGTAACCCAGGCTAACCAGGGTAACCATTTCAGCCATACCCCCATCACCCTGCCATTTTTTCCCGGAGCACCTGTGCAGAAGCTAAGCTTTGAAGGAAGACTCCATGTCCATCCAAGACCTGACCATGGGTCCATCATGGTCCATCTGGAAATCCCTACCCCAGTGATCAAAGCAGCACTGGTCCCACATACTTCCCTTTGGTGAGCCAAGAATGGCCGTTGGACGCCCACAATGAGGTCCAATCCCAAAGCACTTAACAAGTCTGAAATTCTGAAACTGTTGTTTCAGGGATGAGTTTCCCCAGACACCTCTTGGTCGGAGTTGCATAGATCAGAATACACTGAAACTATCCAGCCTCTTATCAAAGCCAGAACTGAAAACTATCATGAAACAAAGCTGCAGTGTGGATCCAGCTTCACCACCCACCTGTAGGGGTCCCCAAGTTCCAGAAACTGAAGGATCCATGGTGAGCAACCGGGCCGTTGCTCACAATACCAGCTGACATTGAGATGCCTCTGTTTCTAATCTGCTAACCCACTGGCTGACAATCAAAATACATTAATGATATACCATTATCATTGCTATTATATGCCATTCTATGCCATTGTATGCCATTGTATGCCAATATATGCAACTATATGCTATTATAATCCATTATGTGCTATCATCATCATCATCATCATCATCATCGTCGTCGTCGTCGTCGTCATCATCACCATCATTATTATCATTATTATCATTATTATCATTATTATCATTATTATCATTATTATTTATTATCATTATTATCATTATTATCATTATTATCATTATTATCATTATTATCATTATTATCATTGTTATCATCATCATTACTGTACTATTTCGATCAGGCCATCCAGAAGTTACATGGGATTAGTGGTTTATATGGTCATCCATTCCACAATGGGAATCCTTACAATGAGTATATAAGTCCATATCAATGGATTGATGACCATGCTCCGATATGGGTATATGATCCATCTTTTGATGACGACTCATACGTGTTGCTTCACCATTGCCATTTCCTCTTGACTCCACAAGCATTCTTTAGCGGGACAACGCCCATGTTACCTGTTTGCTGCTTCAATACTTGCATGTTGTTGCTGACTCCTCAGTTGTGTGAATGCAATCTCTTTCTTTTGCCAGTCAAGTTCTCCGGTTTCTTGCTGACTAAAAGCTCAACTCACCAGTCATCAACTGGCTACAGGCCAAAATTGGGTACCCCTAGTAATTAGATGGATAATCCTAAACAAACATCCATAATCCTAAAATCGGTGGTTCCCATAGGGCTTAAATTTTGACCCATCTCCTGCAGCGATCATCCCCAGCCATCCCCGCCTCCCTGCTGCGACTGGCCGTGCGCAGCACCATGGCACAGGGAGGAACGGATCCTGCGGGGAAGTCAGCCTTCACCTTGGATGCGGCGAGCCGCTGTCTGCAGGTTGTGGCTGCGGGGTGCCACGGTACCCCAGAATTGGATGGTGTTCATGCTTAAAAAGGAGCAACATCTGTGGTTCCCTTGGGTCTTAAACGTTGAACCAATAAGTTAAATTCAGATTCACTAAGCCATTTTCAATTTCAGGAAACTCAAGAAGCCAACTGTCGAGTAAATCAACATGATGATTGAGCGCGTCTTCAAACAATTGGTGGATCTACCTCGCCGCCAGCGCTCCAACACTAACATGGCTGAAGCTGGTTTCGCCTGTGTGCCGTATGCGTTTGTCATGCTTTGTCCGGAAATGGGGTATACCGGTATACCCGCAAGCGGGCGGCACAACTTATAGGGAAAATTATTCGCCAGTTGAATTGGGGGGTACTTATTGGGGAGCAGGATGAAACAAATGGAGGCAGCATGTAATTGATTTACACCGTAGGCTGCAGGCTTTGCTACCCTTTACCTCCAAATCCAGTCCCTCCTTTTCTGTCAAGGAATGTGAAGCAACATTTCATGGCCATGGCAAACTTATGGGAGGCGTTCGGCACCAAGACTTCATCATGCAGCTTGATTCAGCTGTCCATAAAGCACCATGAAGTCCCTGATCAGCCGCAAGATCTGTAGAACTGCGGAGCGTTCTATTAAGATCATCAGCAGGTTGTACTTGTTGGTGTCGTAAAATCATGGCAGGTCAGTAGCCAATGTAGGCAGCGACATGTGCACCACACCATTTTCACTATCAGAATCTGCCGAACAACTTTCTTCACCTTGAAGCGAAGGCGACTTTTTTGTATTTTTTGGAGATCACACCTGCAAGTCTCCAAGCCATGGCGGAAAAGATCAAGCCAAGTACCAAATACAGAAGATAAAAATTTGTTCTCTTGCTCAATAAACTCTTCGAAGGTTTCAGTACACCTTGAAAGAAACATTACCCACAGCTCCCCGATCGCTGCAGCGGGGAAAAAACTTCGCAAAAACTGCCTAGACAGCATGTCGAAAGCGCGCCCGCAACATCTTTGCTTTTGCTGCAGCGAAGCCAGTCGCAGTACCATAGATATGGATGATGCCAGCAAGCAGGTGTTGATTATGTTGTATTTCCAGGAATTTGCTATCAGCTTCGCGTTTTGTGACAACAAATTATGCCACAGCGAAATGGCGGATGTCGCACTAAGAAAACATGGTATGACCACCAGCAACAGCTGCCCACCTTGTGCACATTCTCGACAGGTCAGCCAGCCCAAACGCGAAGTAGCACCCAGCCACCACATGTTCACCAAAAAGGCTAGCCAGCAACGGTTCAGAGGGACCCCTAAGATGCGGCAGCCGAAGTGCTGCCACTGCCAGTGTCTTTCAGCCAAATACATGTTGCAAGGATCGCAGTCGGTGCAAAAACAAGAATTTCCAGGGCACCCAGCGCTGTGCCGGCCAGAATTCACAGTGCATCTCATGTCAATACTTCGCAAGAGAATCCAGAACATGAGTATCACAAGAATTGCAGCCAGTACTCCAGTGGCCAGCATCAACCACTGTACCAATATGAAGGGCATACATAACTCTTCCCCATCAGGCTCTGGCAGAAGAATGCCTGAAAAGTCACCCCGGGAGTTTCTCCAAGGCCGCTGCCTCCCGTCGCTCCATGCTTCAATTTGATTCTGCGCCTCTTTGGAAGCAGCTTCCAAGTCCTGCGACACTGCGACAAGGCACACATCTTGCCACTGCTATGTGAAAATCCAAAGCTGGTTTTTGAATTGTGCTGGGCCTAATAGGGTACAACAGGGAACACAAATGCCAAGTGTACCGATCCATTTGGTTTTGAGCCCATCCCATCTCTTTTGGAAGGGTGTTTGAAATCTTGTGCCCTCCAACATCAGGCAAAGCCCACCATCAGGCCAACCTTCCTACTTGTACCAGAATATTCAAGATATGCTGTGAGCGACTACAGAAGACTGGTGCATGTGGGGATCTCCTTCCAAGGGTCATCCAGAGCATTGATCAAAGCACCTGCTAGGGAATTGTCATCATCAGCACAGCGGCCGCGGTCACATGCCAGGAGGATATGAAAGTCTGTCTGGGAACGCCAACGCGATCGACGTATCAGTGACTGCTCGTTGCCAGTCCAAGTCCGAATACTATGGTTCTCTCTGCATGTGTCGATGGTAAGCCAGACCTTGAGCTTGTGGCCTTTGATAGAGTCCAAAGGTGTAAGAAGTAAGGGGTCCAAATTCACCAATCCATCCTCAGACTCTGGAGATCTGATATCTGATGGTAGGATGGCAGGAAGTTCACTGCTGTGAGGTTGTTTTCCATGGGCTGCGACGAAAACCGCCACCAGGTGAGAGGCAGATCCGATCGAGCTGTATCTGATGAACTCGATGAACTGGCTGATCTTAGTCTCAAGCTCTCCTTTGCTCACAGTTCCCACCAGGAGATGGAGCCTCTCCACGGGTAGTTTCCTGCCATGCAAGAACTCCGCAAAGCGTTCGGCATCGCGTCGAGCTCCGGGGAGGTTGCAGAGCTCTTGGCAGCTGTACTCTTCGATTCCAACGCAGAGTGCCGCTAGGATCGGACACGGCTCCATGATACGGGGGATCGGAGGGATGAGCTGAGCAAAAAAACCAGTAGACCCATGAAGGGTATACCAACCGGGAGGCGCTGACAGTCGCTTGGTTTGGGGTGAAGAACCTATGAGACAATTGCTGCATGTCACCTTAAAGAGCGTTGGAGTTCTTCTTCCAACAGTGAGAGGAAAAACACTTTGCACAGAGGCTCCAACTCTCGTCTAATCATAGATACCCTGCATTTTTTTCAAACATTGGGTAGTACATATCAGTACATATCCATACATATCCCATCATATCCCCATCTCTCCATTTATGGATCCAAAAATCACACTATGAGAGACTAAACAACCAAGGTTTACCCAGAACAGAAATTCCTTGTGACTCTCTTCCTGAGACCCCAAAAGCAGCCAAGTGTCAACGCGGCGGCCGCTGGGTTCCGCCTCTTCCTGAGAGCCATGTGGTCAGACGATGATTCGAGCTTGTATTCAGCCCCAAAAAGATAGATAGTATTAATATTCCATAAATTTAGCCTTCCTGAACATAGGATTCCCCAAAGAAGAAGAAAAATGCTGGGTACAGGTGTAATTTGGTGACAAATAGTAAGTAGCAAATATACAAATTTGATCATACTTGATGACTTTTGATATCTCTTAATGTTGACTCGTTTCTGATTCAGAAAGCAACCCCCAGCCAACCGTGAATGATCTTTTGTTGGACACCGGGAACAAAGTGACTGGTACTCAAAGGGTGATGTACCTTGTGACAAGCATTGCTTGTAACAGCGAGCACAATTTACACCACAAAAAGTGTAGGAACACAAAAAATTGCACGCCAAGCCAATCTGGAGCACGATTTGGAGCACAAAAGGTTGCACGCCAAAAGACCCATCTGGGACACGATCTACCCTATCCTATTCTGCAAAATGAAGTTGTGTTCTGTGCAATTTTGGGAGGTATTCTTCAAATTGTGGGCAACATGTACCCTCAATTCTTCAAATTGTTAATTGTGTAAAAAGGCTTGCAATGAGCAAGATGGCCAGGCACTGTGAAGAAGACATTGCAAACAAATCACAAAGCACCCGAATAGCCTACTCCAAAAGAAGCCAGTTTGGGGGTGATGTTTTTGGAGGGGGTCCCAGAAACAAAACCCTTTTAATGACTGTTACAGATATTAGGCTAGAATCAAGATGTACCCAAATAATCCCCGTTCCATCCAAACCTGAGTCTACGTTAATGTGTTTTGCAGAGGCAACTAAGGCTTTTACCATTTATTTCACCAGATCTAGCTGAAGGTGCCCTCAATTTCGTGCGCGCCCTGGGTCCTCCCGATCTTTCGACCCACCGCGCCTCCCCCTGTGTGATCCCAAGGAAGTATCCGTTGCAAGCCTTGGTGCTGTGCCATGCATTGAATTTGGGGTTAGAAATGCAGCGAGTGAAGTCACGTGTGGTCCAAAAGTTGCAAAAACTTGTGGTAGGAACTGCCTATCCTGATTTGCCGCCTGCCTGGGTATTTTCAAGTTTGGACCATGATACATTCGCTGCAAGCAAATGCTCGCGAGAACGTAGACAAGTAGCTGGGGCGACCCCTTTCTACCGCTACACACCCTTCCAGCTCATTCCAGTTACTGTAAAAGCTAGAAACTAGCGACACCTGCAGGGATCCAGGCAGAACTTCATGTTGGGACAACTTTGGATTCCACATCATCCCAAATCTCCAGGTGCCACCGAGCAACCATCAGGCAGATGGCATCTCCGTCCCTCACCACCATTCCCTTAAAGGTCGCTGTGTTTGCCTTAGTGCGGAGATCAAAGACTCGAAGTCACCAGGAGAATCCATGCATGGACCAACTGGTTGGGTTGAAACCCACCTCTGGGAGGTAGTGGGATGCCTCCAGATTTGAAAACCTCAACCAAACATACTGGCCAATATGGAGTATCATCCCAGCAAAGGATGCCAAGCAAAACATCTGTTCTGGATAGATCCAATCTTGATCCAGGATTTTTAAAAAACAATCTATAATATTCTATAATTAGGAGAGTAGATAGCGTGTAGTTTTTGACTATTTGAGGGGTGACCCCACAATTCATAGTCAGGGCCTATTAGTCCGAGGTTGACATTGTCCCACTCACTCGGCATCCATCGCGGGCAGCCATCCCCCAGACCACTTCCAGTTCAGCGGCCAATTTCCTCTTTGGGAATGGCTCCTCCGCCATGTCTGGCACCTCATTGCGTGGCTGGGGCGAATGGGGAAATGGCGGACATGGCTGTAGGGTGCAGTGGGTGTTGGCATGGCTATGGTCCCTGGGTTCGTTAATTTGGAGTACAATGTTGGTATAGGTTAGTAGCCACCAAAAAAAATAAATCAGGGCTTATTCAGGGTTGAAATTCTGAAGATGTTTGACACGCTTCGCGGTTTCTAAAGTAGGTTCTTTCATTCTTGCTGCGGACTGCAACAGGCAAAACGATCTTGGAGGGCAGTTGCGGTCTGTTGCATACTTCGGAGTGGGGTGAAAACGAAGGGCCACAGGGCTCAAAGTGGACAATTTGACACCTCAGAGGATCAACGTAAGTTGCCAGAAGAACAAAGAAGAACATGAACTATCAAGTTTTGCCGTGCTTCTGCGCTGAAGCTCCCCCTCACCGGATGGCTTGGCATGCATGCCATGCATGCCCCAAGTGTCTTGCATTGAGCAACCGCAGGATGGCTCATTTTTTGATGTTGTCAAATCGTATCAAACTCATTTCAACCCAATGTGTCTTCCGTGAAGATGAGAGTGCCTCTAGATTGAGCTCATGGCTTATCTTACACCTTGGTGGCACCATCCATGCTCACAGAGCTCCATCCACATGCCCCTCGTCTGGCCTGAGAGTTCAAGTAGGGGCAAACCACGAAACGTTGGTGTTGTAGCCCACTTCTGTTCCTCAGATACAACGGCAAAAACGGGCATGAAACTTAAGCCCTAGCATCAAAAGATGCCATGCCAACTTGCACCAAAGAATGCAACTCGAAAGATTCAAACTACATGTGCTGCAATCCTAGAAACATGGATCGATTAAATCACAAAGTCATCTAAACTGCAGAAAAAAAATACCCTCAGACAGTCAAACATGGCTTGCTGGGAAAGTCACCATTTAGCTCATTGATTTTCCCACTCACACCTCCATTTGTCATGGGGATTTCCCACTGCCTGCCATGTGTCCGCGCATGGATGTCATCGCCACTCACTTCCAGATATTTGCCGCTGGTGGTCAACAGGTGCCTCGGGGCGGAGATCATGTGGTTGGAAAGCTCAATTCGTAGCTCCAATTGGCTCCCCATGGCTGATAGGGAATATGGATACATATGGATACCCATAGCTCCGGATGGCTCCTTCCTTTGTAACCACTGGATAGCAACAGAAAATTAGCAAATCACAGATTTTGGAGGGATCAGACATCTCTTTCAAATCAAGGACTCAGGATCAAAAGCCCCAAAATTGGTTGTGCCAACCATTTCTAGACACCTGGATAATTGGGTTCATGTGGTTTCTTCGATTTTCAAAGTAGGTTTGATATTCAATTTACTTTAAGTTTCATATCTGGTATGTTTCATACGGTTTCATATGCGATAGATAAATCCCAAACCTCATTTAAGGCCACTAACCTGATGCTTCCCCCTAGATGCAACATGATTTCTGCAGCTCGGTTCCAGCCATCCCAGTCTCGGCTACGCTGTCACCAATTTCTGTTTTTTTTTTAATCGGGCAAAAGTACTGGAATCATGTGTATATATATATATACATACATCATACCACATATCATAAATATATATATACATATGTATATGTGTGAAAATGATCATTAACACCCCACACTGCCACCATGGAGGCAATTTCAAAGGATCAACTATCAACAATTAACTATCGTTTATGGGCATAATATGAGATCATATGAAACCGATGATGAACGCCCATATTATATTGATGATGGTTAGTACCCACTCTACCATTAAAAAACTACACCCACAATTTCATTTTCATAAGAGCTACATGAATATTAGCCACGTCAATGCCATCAAACCCCACATGAATGGTGGGTGTGAATGGTCATTTCATATAAAAACCCCATGGGATAATCCCTACACCTGGCAACGGACGCCCAGGCACACCGTATCACCCAGTCGGATGGGCCTTGCCTGAGAACTGACCCTCGACATGTCTAGTTATGAAACCTGTGCCAGCCAGAAATCTATGATGCTCGACCTGAATTGGTCAAGGAACAAACGAAAATCGCTTGTATCTCTCTAAGATTGTCTGGAGAATCATCTCGAAAATAGTGCGGATGATACAGTAGTCTACAAAACAGTGTAGACAGTCAAGTTCATCCATTTGCCGTAGCTTTGCTTCATATTTCATGCACCGCTAGAGATTTGTGGTGGCAATACATGGGGCCCCAAAAGCTCTACCCATCACACTGTTTGCAGTTGATGGCTTCAACCCATCCCATAGGTATAGTAATGTCTATATGTTGATTGGACATACTCATCCCAAACAAAAGTAACAACCTGTTTGAACAACTTACATCGCTAACCACGTTTTACACCTTTTACCAGCATTTGATCATGTCGGATCCCGAGAAAGCTAGGGGTCCTGGGGACACCCAAGCTTTGCAACATGCGTTTTGGCTGAAAGATATGAACAGCTAAACGAACCCCCCCCGTGCTTTCTTTGACCAAGAAAGTGATGGCTTTGGAGGGAAATGTTGGTTCACTTCAACACCATTTCGATTGGGGACCGAATCTATCTAATTTGCTTGGCTAACTAGCAGTTCAGAGACCATTTTCACTGGGTCTCTACCCAAGTTTGTTGGTCGATATTGCCCAAGATCATGGCTTACACGCCTGTTGCTACATCTGAGTTAGTTGCAATGCAGTGCAACATATTAATTACAGTACCAGCGGTTATACACGATTGTGGAACCACAAGATCAGTCTGTTTTGAACCGTCGGTTTTCGGAGATTTATAGTTTTGAACCATCCGCATCTGACATGATATTTGTTGGTAAAAACACATTCTTGGAGGACCATGACATTTCGTTGTACAGAGTTCCCTTAATATCATGTATGCCCATTGTCGTATTAGTACTGTATGTGTTATACAACCAATATCCGTTGAACTCCAGTATCGGGGCCCCAAATAGATGGAAGAGTGCCTACAGGATATTACGAATGTTTTTTTAGCTCATCATTTCCTGGGGTTTCAACCGTGCCTTAAAAAAAAACTCGCAGAAAAAGAGCCAAAATTTATGGTACTTCAACGATGTTGAGGGTACCAAGCAGGTTGGCCAACAGATCCAACAGATTTCCCGATACCATCCCCACATCGCCCCAGCGCCTTCTCCAACAATGCTGGGCTGCTGGCCGACATGGGCCCGCCGGGACTGCCGGCACTGCCAGGAGCGCTGCCCCAGGGTGGCGTGGACGGCATGGCCCGGTAGGGAGAGGCTTCAAGCAGAAGTTGTTGGAAAGTAGTAGGGTTTGGGTCAAACTTGAGAAGTTGGGTACCCCTAAAACAAATAATATCATCAGATATGTATTTATACAAGGAATCCATGGGCTATTCAAACAATTCAAGTGCAATCGCCAGGTGTGGGTCACCCTAAAATGGGATGGCTAGTCATTAAACTCTGCAGCTGGGTATTGCATATGCCATATGCATATGGAGTTTCAGTGAAAAACATGTTCTCTTGAGATCTTGATGGTGAGAAAACCGCTTAAAAGGGGCAACTTGTTTGGATGACTACATCAATGAGGAACTGGTTAGTGAGGATGGGATGGATACTATGATCGAGTCATATTGGATGGGGGCTGAGGGCCCAAAACCCAATTAGGGTGTCTGAAGCCTACGGGTGCATGTTGCCCTTGCTACAAATGCCCAATCCGCAAAATCAAATGAGTTTCTTGCTGGCCTGGTACAGGAATAAAGATTTCAATACAATTTCAATGCAACGCATAAATCATCATACATTCAGCGCAAGTAAGAGTTTATACAATATATAATTCCATATAATTCAGGTTTTTGAGTTCTTTAATCATAAAAAGTATGTTGCGGGTAAATTTGATTTTGCGACTGGCTGAGCATCTGTTCACAACGACCTTTCCAATAACTTTCAAATGGGAACTCAGCGACCAAATCGTCATGACCGCCATCTGGCGGACAGTACGCCATGGCTGAGCCGTTTAACGGCTGCGGAAAAGCAACACAGATTCCACCCATTTATTTTTCCCTATAGAATGGATACCCCTGCCAACACCCGCAAACAAATCCAATGGACTTAGTGACTTCGTGCCCCAGAAAAGTGCGACGGTCATAAGCGGCAATCCGTTTTGCCATTGAGAACCCCCCTCAAGTGGGTCTAGCGACTGGGTCCCTTGATCTTAGGAAAATACTTACATAAATAGATCCACAGAGCCACAAGTTCGGGTGGCCCAACTAGCAAGAATGGCAGTCTTCAAGTGCATGTGACCCACAAACCCATCAGGAGTGGCATTTGTTTGGTGGCATCGCATCAAGATGCAGCAAACCATGGGTGCAAAGCCAATTGAATGAATCTCTCCAAGAAGTGCAATAAGTAGTAACCCTGGCATGCCCAATTTCCAACGAGACCAACTGAATCCTGCATACCCTTTCGATGTATCGCTATATATATTGGGGTTGTTTTTTTCCAGCAGGAGTTTGAAAAGAGAAATTCCAGAAGTGCTGAGAAGGTCAGCCCCAAACCTAATTGGAATGAGCAACAAAGGAAAAAAACAATCCTGATTTTATGTGTGTTCCTCACAGTCGTTGGAATGTCCCCGAACTGTGTATGGTTCAAATCAATGAACGCGCTGCAAATCTGATGCGTCATAGTCATAAGAACCGATTCATCTGGCGTACCTTCTTAAAATGCCGACCCATCCCCAAATGGGAACACATCAACACCATACTACCTACTGACCCTTCCAAAATGTTCCGAAACTTGACTGTGGTATCTATTTGTTTGGTACTTTGTCTGTCTATCTACCTATCTATCCATCCATAGACCTAGAATTCGATGGTACTTTACCCATCCACCGTTTGCAGGGTTGCCTACCCTTGACCCATCCACAAAGGCACAGAACCCATCAACAAAACCCTGGATGTGATGGGCACGGGCACCTCCTCCGCCATGGCCAGGCGGTGCAGCAAAACGCGGACGTTTTTTGTTGCTGATGGTTTTTGGGATCGTCCAAATAATTGGAGATATTTTTTTTCTTTTATGACATGGTTTTGCGCCTAAAACTGGGTATTGGGGGAAAAACGGAAATGGCATGAAATGCTAGCATTTTTGCATTTCATCCGTTTAAAATTTTGTTGATATGTCATAAGTGGCCCAAAATTACAGCACAAATTTCGGGCATGGTCATTGCAGGACCTCACAACATGGCTGTGCTGGGCCTGGCCATCACATTTTTTTTTCCAAACACCATGTGTCTGTCACTTGGTGACTGGGTCAACATGACACTGAACAGGTCAATCTTGAGTCTGTTTGGTGGTTCACTTCATTTATTCCTGGGTGTTGTTTTTGCCTTCTATTCCTTTCTGATTGTTTGTGCTGTCCTGTTCTTGAACCGAAAAACACGGCAAGTTGCAAGGTCGACTCACGACATGTAAAATCATGTTTAGGAAAATTGTCCATTGTGTTTCATGGCATGTTGAGCTCTTTGGGGTACCACAATTTGATCATCGCCCGCAGCTCTCTGGCGCGACCAGGCGTTCATGTGATCAAACAATTATGTCCGAAACATCAACCGCATTTGGAGTTTGTTCCACCAAATTCGGTTGTGGAATCGCTCTCCGCTGATGTTTGCATGAATTCTTGCCGATGTTCCTATTCCTATGTCTTTTTGGTTGCTGTCACATTCCATGTCTTCAAGGTGTCTCCGCAAGGCAGCACTGCAACGTTTCTAATGCATTTGTTGGTAGCTGGCCCCAAGCGAGATTTTCCGCTTGGTTGATTGTCATTCACGTCCTCCCCATGACCTCCTTGCGTCAACACAAACTGACTGGACGAAGCAACTGGCTGCAGAAGAAAGATCAGCAAACACGGGGCAACCATGTCTTGCGGCGGGCGAACTTTCATCCACAAGGGCTTCGTCATGACGAGGCATACGGCCCCAAACCAAGTCGTCATATCCGTCAAATTTTAGCGCCCTTGCTTTGAGGGCTGCAGAGAGATTCATATGGCCACCCCAGTTAATAATTACCAATGTGCTGAGAATCGAAATTCAGAAGCACGGCCCCACAAGAAATCAAAGCTCTGGCTCACGCATCTGATGCAACCCCTCCGAAGCCTCTTGACGTAGCTTGCGCGCTGACATGGCCCAGAGGAGGAGATCAACAGCGCCAAAAACCGCAGGGAGTACGCCACCGCCGCGGTGACGCACTCAGTGCGTCATCCTGCTTTTGGGGCTGTTGATCTCATCCTCTGGGCCATGTCAGCGCGCCATCTACGTCAAGAAGCTTTAGGGCAAGGCAGTCAAGAACTCATGTGTGGGGGTGCCCCGCATTTGCATGGAGCTGCGCACGTCTGAAGAACCCATGCTGAACCTACACTGAGACAGCTGACGACCAAAAGAATCTGGTGGAACAGAATCGTCTCACTTTCTGGCAACACGGAGTCCAAGCTCTTGACGTCGGCAACTTCACAGAACCCATGTCTCAGTCTGAGCATGCCCACTGTCCAAGAAGACTTTCAAGGTCATCCTCTTCAAGATCGCCCGATGACACGGAGGTTGAAGTGTACTCAGCCAGGCATGAATGCTGCTCGGGCGGCACGTCCATCAACGTCACTAAAGCACACCTCGGGCACGGACACTCCGCATGTCCCCGACAAAGGTCACAAACAGGCATTGAATGTCCACAGCTCATACATTGCCACGGGTCAACGTTCCACCTTTCATCTTCGGAACAGAACCCGCAAGCCGCCATTGCACCAAATGTCTCCCCGAGGTCAAAAAACTCTTCAAAGTCATTCAATTGCTCGGAAGTTGACGTGGACGCACCGCTGGGCTCAACTGAGCACAGGTGTGGCAGCACGTCCATTGCGGTCACGAGACCACATCTTGGACATGGGCAATCCTCATGTCCACGACAAAGGTCACAAACAGGCATTGAATGTCCACAGTTCATGCATTGCCACGGGTCAACATTCCACCTGTTATCTTCGGAACAGAACCCGCAAGCCGCCATTGCACCAAATGCCTCCCCGAGGTCGAGAAACTCTTCAAGGTCATTCAGTTGCTCGGAAGTTGAAGTGGACGCAAGGCTGGGCTCAACCGGGCACAGGTGTGGCAGCACGTCCGTCGCGGTCACTAAACCACACCTCGGACACGGACACTCCGCATGCCCCCGACAAAGGTCACAAACAGGCATTGAATGTCCACAGTTCATACATTGCCACGGGTCAACGTTCCACCTATCATCCTCTGAACAGAACCCGCAAGCGGCCATTGCAAACAAATATTCGCCAGTGTTGCTGGAATGCGAACACTGGTGAAAAGAATAAAGGATATGATATGTGCAATGCACTTGTGCATGTATGCATGTAAAGAATGGACCTCAAGACACACATGCTTATTATCTAGGTGCTTACTGAAGATCCACACATACACATCGCTAGGTGTAGCCAAGAAATACCCATGTGTCAATGCACATGTATAGATATGCCGACAGATTCTTGTATGCAGATATGTACATGCATCAAGATATCTACTTATATTGTTTGTACATATGTAAAATGTGTAAATATGTACGTGTATCTGTCTTTGTGTGCTTGTGTGTATACGTAGGTGTACATGTACATGTGCAAATGTGTGTGTGTATATACATATATAAACGTATATGTACATGTACATATGCGAATGTTTTTATGTGTATATAAATATATATGTGTGAATCTGGCTGCACATCAAGTGTTGGTGTAGATGTGCGCAGTATACACAGAGCTGTTGAGGTCTCAACAATATTTTCGTGTTCGGCCTTGATACAAATAACATGAAGAGCGATCGTGAAATGGTCTTTCACACATTTCCACCTGATAGTCCCTGCTTGAGTCTGAATCCTCTGTTGACATCATCAAATTTGAGCCATGAACGCTTCCAAACGGGGACGAGTTTCTCTGACATTTGGACCAGCTGAGCTGGACAGCCTCTCTTGGATTCATGGTTTTGTGGAAGAGACAGATATGGGAACACCCCCGAGCCTTCCTGAGGCAAATATGACAATAAACATCTCTTTTCGAGCTGATGAAGAGAGATTCATTGAGCATAGGATCACAACAATGGTTGATCACATGCTTCAACTGCTTCCCCGCCCCTGTCAAGGCACTAGCGTTCTCAATCCCAAGGGCCGTCCCAGCATGGGATTGCCTCCTTGCTGTTGTTAATGATGGGATACGTAAGAGGTGTAGTCCCAACAATATGGGAGTAATTGGGGGTCCCTGGTCGTCCCACCCATCATGAATGGGATTCCGCCAGTTTCGGGTATATAATTAAATTTGGACCATTGTCAAGTGAATCCCTAGTTGAATGAGCTGTTGCAGTGGCCCCCGTCTTGCTAGCCATTGATCTTTGGGGGCTGCGGGAAGCCATTGGCTTCTCGTTGGCTCCCCATCTATATAGAAAGGATGTGAAACGCGTCATTGACCATCCCGATCTCTCCCAAGAGCTCTCTCAACGTCTATCACTATATAGAGAATACTCAGGGATCTTTAACTGCACTGATTCCAACACGGAGGAAATACCTGCAGTAGTTACCCAGGGATGATTAACTAGCAAGAAGATTATATACCCATGGTTCCGATAACAGTTGCCAGGAAATAGCTCCTTAGCTCCCACAACTACAATGATTCCAGCCATCCCACTGCTGAATCCCCACTGGACGCCATGCAATTGGTGATTTCAAACCTTCAAAGAATATGAGTCATTGGGGATATCCGACGTATAGATGGAAATACAATACATGAATAAACACGTACATGTCACGTGCACACATTGTGTATGTGTGTATATGCGCGTAGGAGATAGAGAGATAGAGAGACAGACAGAGAGAGAGAGAGAGAGAGAGAAAAAGAGAGAGAGAGAGAGAGAGAGAAAGGGGGAGAGGCATGGTCCAAAGATGTTGGAACAACTGACCAGCGATCCAAGCAAGATCCTTTTTCTAAGTAAACAGATGTGCGTACTCAAAGGGCCGCCTCTCAATCGCAGTTCCTCGTCCTGCAGGGGAGGAGGACTATCTCAGGGGCAAGGGCAAGGGATGTCTATCTCAAGAGATCTTCAGGATCCCTATTTGATGATGGATCACTATCTGTGGGAACATCTTTTGGGGGAATGAACTGAAGCATCCACTTCCAGTGATGCCTTTGCTGTGGGACATTCGACCTCATGGACAACACTGTTCAAAGAAAAATCCGCTCCACCCAACAATAATCTGCAGCCACCAGCCTGAGAAACTGTGGTTTGGTATTGGGACCGAGTTTGTCGTTAGGGGGGATGGGATTTTTGATGAATACGGCAGATTCCATCCAACACATCTTCATCATATTCAATTCACTATATCAAGCACCCCAATCGGACAATGCAGAAAAAGTGAAAGTGCTACAACGGTGGTAGATTGATGTTCATTCCTTTTCTGTTTTTGTTGTGAAGTTCATCCCATCCCTGGTCGCTGCTCCCCGCCCTCGCTCCGCACCTTTCATCCCTGCGCGATATTTCTCCAGGGCCAGGGAGGCTAAGGCCTGGAGATCGCTGGAAAATCCTCTAGCCAAATGGAGCTTTGTAGCTGGGACTATCATCGAACTAAATGGTGGATTTCCAAGTGCTTTTGCGAAGTATGCCATACTTTTGAACTAAGTTGCTTCATGGCTAGGTGAATTCTATGGTCTATGGTAGATATATATTGACATAGCTAATCGGGGTGAAACTAAACCAACATCTGGCGGGGCACCACCCTTTAGCTACGGAAAATCACCAGGCTGTAAGGGGAAATCATCGAACTAAACAGTAGGCCATCATAGCTTCCATAGCTATGTAACAAATTGCCAGAGGGTATATAGGGATAGAATGGGGAGATCATGGGAATATACAATGGAATGTATTGCCAAGAATATGATATACACTATACCCATCTATACCCGGATTTGTCAGACAAAATGGGGAATGATAAACTATCGGATCAACCAAGTATAATGGGGATCAGAGCAACCATTTCATGCGGATATAGAATGGGACATGATGGGACGGACATGCTGGAAAATATCTCAAATCTTTCCTTTTTGAGCAACTTCTCCGGGTCATTGGTTGAAATACATCATTGATTCTTCTGCGGCTGAACTGCTCTCAGATTGAATCTCATTGTGGCTTCCAAAACATTCCAAACCATTTCAACCGCTTTCACTAGCCCTCTTACAGCCTGAATCACAACTGTTGATGTCCACCCAACCTGCCAAAACAACTCAGAACAAACTTGGAAGAATCCACCAAGGTTTGTTAAAACAATTGTTAAATTCAGGCACCCCCATCAGTTTGCATCAAGATTTCAAGATGAATGATATTTAGTCAGAAATCTCATGATTTGGTGGGTCCCCAATTCACCAAAACCCTAACGGCCTCCCTCAAGCTGGGCCCGTCAACGGGAGGCGCCTGAGCGGGAGATCATTCACTTCACGTGGGATCATGATGGGACATGTATATATATTATATATATATATAATACATACAGTACATACACATACAGTGAATATGCTTTCCTTGATGGTTGCAGTACTGATATGATTGGGGGTAGTGTCACACTATGTTTAAGTCTCAACTCACCTGTCAATCCAAACGGAACATTGAAAATGGAAGAACATGGTGCGAGATTTGATTTTTTGGATTCCTGATCCACGGAGTTTAGGGTTTAGGACATGTTTGGCAGAAATGTCTTAAATATAAGTGAGAAGCAGAACTTGTCTCTTGAAATGCTTCAGATCAACTCATCCTTTTTCCCACAAATCCAAAAGTGCGGATCCATGGATCCAAGGAGCAAAATCCAAAATGAAATTCGAAAGTGGGGATCCAAAGTTCTCCCGATCTAAAATAAATCAGAGTAAGAACCAAAGTTTCCAAATTCAATATCATGTCCAAAACTGAGGAATCACAGTTATCCAAATCCAAAAATGAACTCTTGGCAACAAATCTCTGTTTTGCTTGTGCTCTTCCATTTTTCTCGATGTGAACGCCGTTGTAGACTGTTACAGGCATTGGCACTCAAGTTCCAATCTGTGCAGCTCGCCTCCCGATGCCAAGAAAAGGGCCATACGGCTGCCGTGGTGTTCCTGCCACCAAGCATCGATACGGTGGATCTTCTAACGGCCATTCATGAAGGCACCCTTCTTCCAGGTAGCCACATCATATGTCCCATCGTTATCCATTGTTCCTGGGGGATTTGGCTCTAGCCAGCCTGCTTTTCGACCTGAAAAAACCTCCATTCTGGATAGTTCCAGGTGGTGATACTCATCACTCTTGGCGTCTCAACGAATTACTTTTAATCACTGATATACACGACCATACATCAACAATACAAACTCAGAAAACACAAATCCCAACCGTTAATCTCGTCTAGTCCCTCTAGTTTTGCACTGCAAAACCCTGCTCACCGTTTTGAAATGACCGTAAATGACCGATGACCGACCAACATCGCATTGTCCCGCACCTCAAGATGGGCGCTTGGGCGTAGTCAGCAAACAGCTGGGGGTCCGCAGCAACCCGTAAAATGTACTCCACGGCTGCCTGCAGGCTGCATCAGCAAGGAAACATCCACCTGATGTGATGGAAAATTTGGTTGGTTAATAAGTACCCCCAGTACGGGCTATCATCCCAAATTCATCAGGGAGTAATACATATACTAGTAATCAATCAGCGGGGGGTCTCACCTGGTACGATGATGGCGGCATCGTCCTATCACCATCAACCCTTTGCAAATAGGAAACAAATGCTTGGGGAATTTTTTATAAGTTTTTTTAGAGGTCTTGCCAAAAGCAGCTCCACAGCACTATAAGGGCACCTCGTATCTAGCGAGCACAGGGTCAAACATGGGGTATCTGTTCATATTTGTACTACATGGAGGATCAATTCCATCTGAAGCAGACGCACATATACCCAAATTGGCTCGACTGAAAATGGGCTTGACTGAAAACGGGCGACCCATCGAATCCAGTGTTGTTTTCATCGTGGTGCATATAAGACTAAAGAAAAGAGGCAAAATTGGCGGCATCCCCTATGCTTGGACAAACCAAAATACAATCATACCCACCTTTCAATAGCTCCCAACTGTACCTCAAAGCTCTTGAAGCGATTCACGTAGATGAAGGCTTTGGGGTTGAACATCTTCATGACCTCAGTTCTCAGCGTTGAAATTTGATGCTTGACGGGAAGTCCGTGCTACTTCAGTGGGATACCCAACTTGGTTTACTTCATGTCCCTTGCATCCATACTACTATCCTAACGGACTCTTTGCTAAATTCCTTTCCCCTTGTTCCCTTCCCTAGAGGATCCATCAACTGTTAAACCCAACAAAATACTCCTGGGGTCCGAACGTAGGGCGTGCCCCAATAGATCGGAACAGCCTGGGTTCGTGATGGCTCAAATGGCTCACAATGGCTCAAAACTGAATTTGTGCCTGTAATTTTCAGGTGGGGTTTATACTTGGGAACATATCTATGAGCCGTTGTTGGCCAAAATCAGTGGTAGCCCGATGGATGGTCAAATGCTAACCATGACCAATTGTGTGGGTCCAAACAGGACACCATGTTTGAGCCATAGCCATTCTTGTTGATGCAAAGAAAACCCAATGAGTTCATCTTGGATACACCTTCAAATTTCCCACGTGACCCCCTGAGATTGTGTGAAATGGAAACTGTCTTCCCTCCTTGCAAAACAAAAATCACTGCCCTTTGAGCAAGTGCTGAAAACTGAGGAACTGTATCAGAATCTCTTCCGCTTAATTTGTGTCACAAACACATCTTGGACTCGGCGATCCTGTCTCATTCTGTCTCGGTTCCAAGCTCCACTGAGGAAGGCATTCACAATCTTCTCAGTGACATACCTGGCAGCCAAGGCAAGAATGGCTGGGAAACCCAAGGATCAAGGACAAAAAAGGCCATTTGGGGATGGAACGCCCTGTCACCAACCTGGAACAAGTTATTCTTACTCCATCCTAAGCCGTGTTCATCTATTTGATTCATCACATGGGAATGAGTCAAAATTAGGGTGCCAATCTTTACCCACAAAGTTGCGCATCTCTTGCATTAACCCCATTAAAATCCTACAGTTTGCCATTTTGACCTATACCCATATGTTTACTGGTTAAATTCCCGTTTGGATTGAATAGAATCCCCATGTTTGCTAGTTTAATGCAGTTTGAGCCACCTTTTTTAATCATACTTTTGTTTGTATACCCATCAATCCAAGAGTTTATCTATATAAAAATCCGGTCCAGATTTGTGTCATGGCCATAGAATTTCGGAGCCAACTCAATTATCAACCAAATTATGGTCAACCACCTTTATGTTCCCCCAAAAATGGATCAAAGTCTCCCATGTGGATCATTTGGCTTGCGGTACCTGGGCGACAAGCGGTTCTCGAAGACCATGGCGAAGCGGAAGGGGCGGTAGAGGTCCACCGCATCCTTGGGTGAATGCCATGTCCAAATCTGAAGATTATACTATAGAAATATATACGGTAGAAATGGGAAATATACTATGATATACCATAGCCGAATAGTCTTCCCCAAAACTAAAAGAAAAATGTGGGAAATCAGTGTTTTTATTTCATTGGGAGTCCCTGTACTATAACGTCATCTCTCAACGGATTGATTTAAGGGAAGATCTTGCCCGGAAACCGTGATTTTGTTTACCCTCAAATTGATTGCAGGTTTCCGGGATTCCAGTTTCAATTTTTCCATCATCCAATTCTGAGAATCGCATGATTTCTTGCAGTCGAGCTTCAATTGAAACATATTGAAACTATATTTGGCAATGGACAACCACCACCTGGAAGAGGAGATTCATCTGCTGTGACGGGTCCACCCTTCACCATCTTCAATCCGACACCTCCCGGTGAAGATTACGTTGCTCTCGCATTGACGGTTTGCTCTATATTTCAAACAAACATGGGTTTGTAAAACTCCCCCATGTATTTATATGGGCTTGGACCCCGTTCATCAATACGTGGGCATATCATCTTCCCCGTGGTAGGGTCATGTTTAAGGTCCTTGCTTGTCTCAGTGAAGTGCTGCCATCTTCAAACAAGTTGCGGTGTCCAGTTGTTGGGGCACTGGGGTCCCGCAGTGTTGGGAAGGACCCATTTTGTTGATGCATATATATATATATACACACATATATCCAAGCATCAAGTACAACACCACTACACTGCTGGCTGCCTTTTTCCCCTCTATTGCAACTGTCTATGGTCTCTACCGAGCTACTTTGTGAACTCCACGAAATCCCAGCGGCCAAAACCCCTATAGGAAAACGAGGCTCGTCATAGTAGCTGGCAGAATAGCGATCTGACCTGCCACGAAGCCATACAGCGCTGTGTCACTAAACAGTCCAAGCAAGATGGGGCAAAAACCTGGCAGGAACATCGCAAAGGTCTGGATTCCCTTGAGATTTTCCACTGAATGAACATATATGAAAATTGACGGCAAAACGACTTGGTCCAAAAGTAGGGGATGCGCCAAAATGTCAGTTTCAACAGGGAACCCTGAGATACTCCCTGAGATTTGGGGGGTCACTTCTCCCCCTGGCCAACAGTCCAGAAAAGTCGACCCCAACTGCCTCCGATTCTCAGGTGCGTTGCCACAGCGCGACAAGGCCTGCGATGCCAACCCCTAGTCTCCAACCATCCAATGAAGATTTCCCTGTCCTGTACTCCATCTGGATCATTGAATTCCTTTAGTGCCAGAATGATTTTTCCATTGCCTGGCGCTTTGCTGGTTTGCAGTCAAATGGACCCTTTTGTGACTGAGAAAAATACGCCTGCTCTTCAATTGGGATCTTCCCAACCCAGTCACTTCCCGGTGAAGATGAAGGCAATCAAACCATCAAGTCATATCTTCCGCTACGCTGTGCATCCCCATCTAGGGTTGATGATATCGCCAGTGTCCTTGCTTCATGCCCGGGTTTCCGAAGCAGTTGGATTTGGTTGGTTTCTATCGTGAGGTATGTCCAAAAATGGGGTGTGTACAGGAATATACCCATTAAACTTGCCGTTGAACCGGCAAAAATATGGACATAATCCTTTGGAATAAATATTGTAAACCCGGGCACCCCAAAATCCACTGATGAGTCGTCATGTTCCCATGTCTCATATATTTTCTGGTCCCCCTTTTCTTTTCTTGTTTTTTTCCTTCTGAAAACCCCACAGCCCCCTGTCGCCTCCACTCGGCCCAGGCCCGCTGCATGCGCGGCTTCATCCAGCAAGAAGAAGAAACGATCGCCTGAGAGGTGCTGGGGTTCAATCTCGGGATTTGGGGAAAAGTGGGATTACCCTCTGGTAAACCAACATAGCTACGGATAATCACCATTTTTGATACGAAACTAATCTATACATTGGTCATTTTCCACAGCTATGTTTGTTTTTCGGAGGGTATTGAGTTGTAAATCATGCTGATCGGATGAATAACAGAAACAACAACTGAATGTCACATCTTTGAGATCGGAAACAATATCAATATCAAAATGGAACATGTCCTATGGGGAATATGGATATGATATTCCCCGTGGGTATTTAGAAATACCGGGAATATTGGGAGCATGGAACATATTGGTAGTTAAGGTTGATGAAAAAGGGCAAACCGTCGACCATTATCTATGAATGAAGGCTAGGCCCAGGAGACAATAAACTAACTTACCACTTTCAGTACTGAAAAAAAGTGTGTGCGGCATAGCAATGAATTGACAGACTTATATACATACATGTATAGAAGTATACTATATAATAATTATAGTATATATAACCAAACATATTATACCCCCTATGGTTGCCACCTGTATCGTACCAAGCAAATATCTAGGGGTGTCATTTTGGGCAGGAAATGCAAATCCCTATGACAAGAACTCCACATCTGAAGGATCCATATTAGTGTTAGCACGAAACAAGCTGGTGCAGTCAGGTGGAACCGGTCGTTGCTGAATCTTGCTAAAATCCATCACAAGTAAGTTGAAGTACCACTGCATCCTGTCTGGTATAACCTACCGTGACAAACTCTAACAGCACCACCTGCATTCTTGGACCGCTCTAGCTCTTGAACTCTCTGGGTCTCAAATGTCTCAACGTTTGCCTTCCAAACTGCTTTGAATGCCGATTGTCGAAGTTTCACGGGCAAATCAACCAAAGAAAATCTGAAAAAATTGGGTCACCAAAGTGGATGCAATATATGCAATACAACATTCTCAGAAGCTTCTATCACCCCACCCATGGCCCTGCGAACCCATGCGCCCCAAGGCCCAAGGCCGAAATCCCTGGAACCCCAACGGTGCGGATAACATCTGGTCACCAGGTAAGCCGCAAAGCCTGGCCGCGCCTGCGCCAGATCATCCCAGGATGAATGAAGTGAACAAAAAGATAACTTCCGGTATCATCTATTATCCTTTATCTCTTTTTCGGACAAATCCCTTGCAAATCCCCATTGTTTTGCAGCTCAAAATGTCAAAATCAACATCAAGACACCAAAACAGAGCACCTCAGTGCCCAGCGCACGTGGTTGCGCCAGTTGGATCGGAGTGTCTCGGACCCGGGCAGCAAAGCTGTTTGACCTTCGATCAGTTTCTGGTGGTTTGAGAACCGGATTCCTGGATTATGATATTCCCCAATATGTTGGTCAATTAGTATGTATAATTCCCCACAATCATCCACCAACAGGGGTTTTAAACACTGCCCAGATGATGGAAATTGGACTGTGAAATAAGGGTACAATGGGGACTAAAATAATCCGATGGGGATGATGGGGATGATGGGGATGATTGGGGTATAGTACGGGTATAGTACGGGTATAGTGGGGGTAGAACAATCTTTGGGTGGCGGTTTCAACTTCCACAACCCCTCCAAAAATATGAAAGTCATTGAGGATCATCATCCCAAATATGTTTCATTATCAAAAACAGATTTGAAATCACTATCCAGTGTAGATGATTCACAGTATTTTTTGGATACAGTATGACCAAGTAGCCTGGCGTTCTAACCGTCCAACCATCCTAAACGGAGGACTTCTTTCACCATGGGGATATGATTTATCTGCCAATCTCAGGGGATTTCACCAGCTTAACTGGAAGTCCGAGTGAGCTCAGGAAATGATTGGCATGATTGGGATATTGAATGATGAACATGTCTCAAAATGCTGGAGCCCCAGGACGGATCGTGCGGATCTTTAGACCTCCGAGTTCATTTGCAGTCCATTGGTATAGTTCTTGAGCCACATGATCATACCGGGAATCCTGAGCAACTGTTGTTTTTCGATGTTTTTGGAATGTTTCATTGTTCACTGCATGTTTTTGGATGTCAAGATCGTCTACTGCGAGGATGGTTCTACCGAATGTATCCGAATTGGATAATCCAAATATCGGGAATCCTCAGAACCAGAGGAAATTAGACCATTCATGGGACGTCACCTTTCCGGGTAAGGGCGGTCTGCATAGGTACGGAGGACGGAGAAACCCTCTGAGGATGCGCCCACCCCGCCCATCGAGTTCGTGGAAGGGATCTATATACAATATTGCTCTCCTGTAAATCAAGATGCAAATGGAAAATCCACCAAAATCTCCCGGGGGAAGCCATCAAAATTGTCCCAGTTGGTGTGGGTAATAACCATTAAGTATCACCTACAGTTCTTGTACCTGGAATATCCCCAGTTATAAATTATAGATGGTTATGTATGGCTTACATAGCACTTCCACTGGCATGGCAACCTCTTCTTCGTGCCGAGTCGCGCGGCAGGCACAGGGAAGAAGTCCGACAAGCCACCGGCAGGCATCGGGCCCACGACCTAAGAATGGTGATCAGAGGGATGATGATGCAAGTGTATATATTGCATAAGCGCACATGTGTATGGATGATATCTACACACACAAATTGTAATCTAGCATATTTATCTTTTCATATATAACTATATATATATGTATATTCTAGTGTATTGTGTACAAAAGCATCGTTGGGTCCCAACCATGGGACAGCCGTTGTCTTTTTGGATCGGTTGCTTGAAATGTCACAAAATTCTTGGAGATGGCATACCCTCCTGACCGTTTGAGCCCCCCCGCTAGCCGTGGCCAATGAAAGAAGTCAAAGGATCAACAACATATTTCAAAGATTCCCTGCCCTTGGGGAGTCCAACATAGCAATACCCAAAAGAAAATGATGCATAGGCTCTTGAATTTCGTGGGAAAAGCATGGAAAAGCCATATCTGCTTATTTCGAACGCACTGCAAGATCTGTAATCCCAAAACGTCCCAATGTCTTCATGTCCTTAGCTTCCCCACGATTGAAGCAGGATAGTTTCTCAGCAGGTTCTGGCATGGTGACACGCATTGGAACTACACAACTGGCACCGAGTTCGACAAACACATTTGAACTCGTGTGACTGATGTGGCTATGCTGTTTCTAGCCTCAAGACTTGGCTGCAACCATTCAGCTTTGGCCCGTGTTTTGAGCAACATGTGTAAAGCATGTGTGTATGTACAAGTATACGTATGCTTATGAATATACATACATATGTAGTTGGCTATATTATAATATATTATATGTGATACATGTGTGCATATTTGTTGCTTTTGCGACCCCAGTCTGTTGGTGAAATAGGTAGGGTGATGCAAACTAGTGTACGGAAAAGGGATCACAATTTAAATCCCCGTCGAATCGAAGGCACTCAATTGAAGAAACACACGTTCCAAAAAGTCAAACTAGTTTTTGGTTTCGATGGTTTCAATCATTTATAAGTTCAAAGGATGTGTCGCTTCAATCCTTGAATTATATCTTACACCTTTGATTATCGTTACACACCATTTGACATATCATAGGTCCCATCATATCTAGAAATACATATCACATATCTACGTCATACATAATATTACTATGTCTACATGTACATTACATATATGGTAAATCCCAAAAAGGTAAACAAAAAGTGAAATATCACTATTTTAGATATGGATGAATTACTTTTCTGCATGTTTTTCTGTGGGGTTGCTATGTGTGTTGGTCTGAAAATAGGGTACCTCTAAATCCAGTTGTTTTCCATCATATTCCCTATCAAAATACTATTTTGGGGGGTATACCCCATTTTCAGACACGCCCAAATATCATCATGATATAGTGATTGCTTATATAACTGAGAAATTCCCACAGGAAATTGGCTGGTTTCTGTCTTTTCTGTGGGGTTACTATACACCTGGTAATCAAACGTGGCTTGCTGGAAAATCCAACATTTATAGACGCTTTTCCCATTCAAACCTATGTTTATATGGGATTTCCCAGCTTGCCATGTTTGATGATGTGCATTGCGGCTATTTCCATTGATCACCATGAATCACCATCATTATATAACCAGTATTCACCAACATTATATATCCCATATTAGCTGTTATTAGCCAAAATCACCATTAACCAGTATCAACCAACATTCTCTCATATTATAGAACCGTTATTCGCCATGGGCCATAGATATATGCATCACTATATCCATAGCTTGACTCTCGCGCCTCCTGCAGGCTGTCCTCCGGAAATCGCTCGCCGTCCACGAAGATCAACACGCCGCCGAAGTTCACGGGCGCCTTCCTCGGGTCACTTTAGTGGTGAAGCCGAAGTGCCGATGGAATGGGTGGAACTGCCTGAAAATGGCGCCATAAAACCTCCGGGAAAATAGGGAAAAATAAGTGTTTCATGGGGAGATAGTGGGATATCATGCGATATTGGAAATCCATGTGTTTCCCTGTGGCAAATGAACAAATTGCTGGTTTTCCGTATTTTTACCAAAAATTACTCCAGTCAAGCTGAGGTTCGACGCGTCAAATATAAAATATATACAAAGTGACATGTAAGATGGACATGAGAAAATGGCTTTGAGATCTTCAAATTATTTAAGTGCATTTTCCACTGGTTGCGGGTAGGGAGCAAACGATAGCTTGTTTTGCAGACCAAACTAGCTGGGAGATGGATGTTCATCCCACCAAATGTGGTAGTCAGGGCTTTGACTGGTTTTGTCCTATCCCCAGCTACTTTTTTAGATGAGACGTCAATTCTATCTTTGAAAAGACCTTTGGGACCCTTAGACATGAACACGTACCGTACATATTGTAATTATGTGGGATTGTTGTGGGGTGTGGTGCTAATACAACCCAAAACTCATGTGAGCAGTTTCTTGTAGACTGGTCTACTAGTTGGTGGATAGGGATTCCCACAACATCCAACAATAGGTTCTAAAGGACACCATGGAATGCTCAGTAGTGACTTTCCCGTTGCAATTTGTAAATCTTCCATGCTTGGTTCAAACAGAGTCTTCGGAGAGCCACCCATCTCCCTTGCAACACGTCCGTCCCACTGGCACCACTTTTCTTCTCGCGTTTCGGTTGCGAGGGCTCAACTGGAGCCACCACCAGAGTCACCACCAGAGCCACCACTGGACTCACCACTAGAGTCACCACTAGAGTCACCACTAGAGTCACCAGAGCCACCACCAGCACCACCATCATCGTCGTCATCATCATCAGGCTCCAGGGCTTGCACAGCAGCCTTGCCTAGAGGTACAGGTTCAGGTAAAAGGCAAGTGTGACCATCCTGAACACCTTTGCCCGTGTCGAGATAAGAAAGAATTTTGGACATGCACGCATATTTTGCCACGGCATTGGTGTATTTCGGCAGGGTCTGGTTCTTCTTAGCTTCCTTGTAAGCCCTCAACAAAGGGGTCGCATGCTTGGTGACCTTCAAGCAATGGCCATAGCCTTGCCAAGTGACCAAATAACCTGAAGGGGGGAGGTCATCCGCTTGGCCCCTACTTGGTTGGGATTTTGGATGATGACCCCACCAGAACCTATCAGGTTTCAACTAAATGAGTCCTGTTCTTGCTGGGCTTACCTGCTTTTCCCATCAGTTACAGGGATTCTCTTTCGGTCAGCATGGCTATACTTCCCGTACACTTTCTGGTTTCAACAACCCCCAAAGACATCCTCATCTACGTACAGGGGTTAATCCCAACTTTGACGGAAATAGCGACGCCACCAACCATTGAAATTCACACAATTTTCTGGATACGTAGCACTGCTGCTTCTATCTGTTGTCGGGTCAATCATCCATTGATGAATCCCACCTCCACTGATGAATCGATCGGCAAATTCAGACACACCCAAAGATGACTACAAATGGTTTGTTTAAAACACAATCATAGCCCATCATATCCCACTAAATCGCCTATAAAATTCCATTAAACCATATTAAACTCCACTATCCACTGTATTCCCTTTATGATTGGTTTAATCCCATGTTTTCTTCAATTCGCCCATTCTTCCCACCTTCCGGGAAGGCTTTCTTCATGTGCTGCGCGTTCTCGTAGGCGGTATTGGGATCGTGCAGGTTTCCGATGATCACCTTGGAGAACCAGGTATTTCAATTGGGATTTCACCAACAAATGGGTTAATCAAAGTTAACCCATCTATAGATGGGCTATAAATGGGGTATAACTATGGTTATTGACAACTTACTAAGTGGGATGATCCGGACCAAGTTTTACCCTCTGGTTATTTTGACAATGTGCCATGGAAAATGGCCCATTTACTTCGATGATCTATGACGATTTACCTTTTTTAATCCTTTTTATAATGGTGATTTTCCATGGTTATTTTAAATTACCAGAGAGTAACCAACAAAAGCGGGTGGTAAATTGGATTCTAACCAACAATTTATTGGTGGTTCATAGGAGTTCATGGGATTTACCTTTTCGAAAAATGGGATAAGACATGATATGACATATTAAACCAACCAGCCTATAGGGCCTATATCTTATGGGATACATAAGTTATATCAGCAACGATGATCTCATGATGTTCTTTGCGTGTGTCTTATGCTAATGGGGAAGTTGATGATCGACCATCAAATTTCGGGGTAACCTAATTTCAGACAACCCGAATATTCATTGGTCGATATACAGACCCAATCATGGCAACAAATAGTTGCTTCTGGATATGTCCAGGTTTTTGGTGATCGAACCAAAATATGAGAAGGAACATCTTTGCTCCCATCCGTAAGATCTTCCAGTTCTCATTCAAGCAATCATGAAGCAACACCCTTGTTCTTTTTGGGTTTCTTCAATTTCCCATTTCAACATACACACCTTGAAGCCTTGAAGTTGTTCAAACGGATTTCCTGGAGTTTCCCAAACAAGTCGCGCACAAAATCAGTAAAAACCAAGCAAAACGCACGAAAGATCATTCAGAAAACATTGATTCACAACTGATTCAATGGCTGTGTTCTGAAAATGGGATATATATTGCAGTATACTCACTTTATGATGGAAAAATTGGAACAGGAAAAAAAATGATGAACCATTCGGTAGTGTTCAAAGAAAAGTCAGACACCCCCATATATCAGTTCACAATCCCCCATAAATGTCCAGTAGGTTGATAACCCCCTCCCAATCATCAACCAGCCATCATTTGACAACTATACAATCATACTTGTTTGACAAAAATCACCCCTGAACCCTTAAATCAATGATGAAATTCAAGCCCCATATTTCATGACTCTAATCAGCAACCAACAAATTGCTCTATACCCTATATCTGGTCAAAACCACATATCATAGTCTTGCTTAATCTCCCATGATATTCCCATAATCTCCCCATAAGACGGTTCCATTTGACTCTAGTTCTTCCATGATTTCATCCCATCCAATCCTCATTTCTCCACCTTCGGCGCCAAGCTGCGGCCTTCAGGGAAGGATCCCCCACGGGCGGCACGGGGCGCGCGTAGGCGGGCCAGGTGCTCATGGCGATGATCCAAGTGGTGGCCCACTTGACGCCGATGGGATCCTGTTCCTTGACGTCAAGTAGTGGTGGGTTGAGCTATCTATAAATGGGGTATAGCTATCGTTCTTTACACATACATGGGGTGTAACTGACTGATTGATACAATGTAGACCTAGATCTAGATATAGATATAGATGTAGAAAAGGTGGATATGTAATTGTTCTGCATAGAGATACAAGTGATGTAGTGATGAATATATGAATACATGATACAATATGTATATATAATCCTGACATGAAATATTATATACAATATAACATCAAATACACACGATATATCGTATATAGATGTACATAGTATATCATTTACACTATATCCTAATATATATATATATATATATATGCTACCCCCCCTCCAAATGTCTACCCTTTCTGTCCTTGTTCGATGTTGTCTAGACCACAAATAGTGAAAGGAAGTAGATCTTGTGTGATTCCTACAGAATATGCAGTCTGTGATGAACATTCAGTATTGCTATGAAAAAGTGCAAATGTCAATGCACATTGCAGCATTCCTTGAAAACACTGGTGTTAAGGTTGCAATTTGCCCTGAAGATAAGATATTCCCTTAAATAAGAAACAATATTCTTGCAAGAAAACTATAGACTATAAAGGTGGAAAACTGAAATACATCCTTTAACAGAGCTCAATTTTCGTGACCGATGAGAACCCCCCTCAAGTGGGTCTGGTTCCAATGGTGACTGCGGTCCCTTGATCTTGGGAAATACTTACATACATCAATCCACAAATCCACAAGTAGTGGTGACCCAACTAGCAAAAACGGCAGTCTTCAAGTGCATCAAAACATGCCAGTCAGAATTGGTATTTGTTTGGTGGAACAGAGTCAAGCCATGGGTGCAAAGCCATTTGAATGAATCTCCCCAAATAGTTGGAAAATTTAAATTGTTCTCTTCCAGCACGGGTTTGAAGCGAGAAATTCCAAAAGTGCTGGGGTCAGGCCCAAAGCCAAATGGAATCAGCAACAAACAGAAAAAAATCCTGATTTAATGTGCTTCCATCACATGTGTTGGAATGTCCCCAAAAAGTGTGTTGTTGAGCCCCCAAAGCACCCCGGAGAGACATTAACAAAATTGCTGATGTGGCTACGAGTCAGAAACCTGGTACCTAAATACCCTAGGTACCCTAAAGTAGCCGGTTACTGCACGTTTATTCCCCCAGCAGGTCTTGTTGCACGGTTGACCTGCCTGTCCACGGCACATGTCAAGACCCAAAATCTCCACCTGCCTCACAGACTCCTGTAGAGGCCGCCCAGGAGGCCCCTTGTGTAGGGTCCCTCCGCACTGAGTGCGGAGGGACCCCTGCCCATCGACAGGCCCCGGCCGCAGCATACACCGCCCACCGCGTCGGCCTTGGCTGGACTGGAAAAGGCACACTGAAACTACCTTTATCAAGTGTGGGGGGATTCGACAACGCCAAACCCACTTTTTTGACCTTGTGCCAAGAAATTCCAAACTGCGTTGCAAATTGCTCGTTGTGATTGCAGTTTCTTAAATCATTCCGATCAATCACATTTGTTCCACACGAGTATCCCAATTTTGGAAGAATGGAGGTGAGCACTACGACAGTTTTTGGTTTCCCAATTCAGCGCAGCTTTTCTAAGGCCTAGACTTCACCCTGGTTGTAGTGACGATTGCAGCGTCTGCAGCGCCAAAACTCGGCACTGGCTGTTCGTGGTTGTGTCCTACAAAGATCTAGAACAGTTGCTTGGGAATGGTAAATGCATGTCAATACATGGGGAATGAATGGTCAAAAATCTCTATACCTACATTGCATTGCATTACATTGCATTGCATTGCATTGCATTGCATTGCCTTGCATCACATCACATTACATTGCAATACATTAAATTACATTCCATTACATACCCAGATATGACAAATGCGATGTTTAACATGGTATTTGTGCAAATACGATGTTTAACTTAATATGTTATCAAATACGATGTTTAATGTTTAATCACCAAATCAATTCTTGACCAACTCGGTTGTAAGAGGCCCTAAGTGTGTGCACATAATCGGCCTGGAAGCGCGTATCGAAGCTTGTGGCCAGGAGTTTCGAATCCAGGCTCCAAACTTCACGCAATTTTCACGGGTACATAAACATAGTATTTCACGGGTAAACATAGTATCTCACGCAAACTTCACGCGTATTTCACGCCAATTCATTCCAGCCGGGTTCTTGTGAAACATGGGGCAATCGACGCGTCAAATTCCATAAATAATGTTCTTGAGCATGAAGAGCCCTTTAACCATGGTAAAACATGGTTTTAAGAAATACAATGTTTAACCGGGTCAAACATAGCCTTGATAAATGCGAAGTTGAACTTCAACATTGAAGACTAGGATCTATCTATCTGTCCATCCATCCATCTATCCATCCATCCACCCACCTATCCATCTAGTTCTCTTTCTATCTGTTTACCATCTATTTATCTATCTATGTATCTATCTATTTATCCATTTATCTCTCTATCCATCCATCTATCTATCCATCTACATATCTATCCATCCATCTATCTATCATACATCTACAAGATGAATTTACTAGCAGAATTCCATCACACCTGTGCCCATGCCAACTTCATCTGGGGAGGCCCGGCAACCGGCAGCAACCCTGCAGTGGGATCGGTCATTAATCGGGGGGGCCTTCTTGCAAGATTCAACTAGACGACGGATGGCCCGAGAGCGAAGAGAAGTATAGTGAGATATGTAATTGTGAAAATCGTATAGCATGAAATATAAAGAGAGAAATAGAAGAAGATGTCTCAAAGAAAGAAGATGTCACTAAAATAGGCGCAAAGAAAAAGAGATACAGGAGAATGTGAAGATGTGAAGATGTGAAGATGTGTGATGTGAAGAGATGAAGATGTGAGCATTTGAAGATGTGAGGATGCGATGAGGTGAAGATGTGAAGAGGTGATGATGNCGTCACAGACGCTTTTGCAATCTTTTACACGCAGACCCTTTCCACACAGACGCTTTTACACACAGGCACCTTTACACACAGGCACCCTTACACACAGACGCTTTTACACACAGACCCTTTTACGCGCAGGCCATTTTACACACAAACAATTTTACACACAAACCCTTTTACACACAAACACAGGCGCTTTTACACACAGACCCTTTTACACACAGGCGCTTTTACACACAGACCCTTTTACACACAGACCCTTTT
>BGPT01001310.1:97637-124069 GCA_003297045.1 Symbiodinium sp. clade C Y103
ATCACAGCATCCACTGGCTTATCCGAAGCCGACTCGATCGGTCTCGGCGGTCCTTCGTTGACCAACATCCGCCAGTGACGCAGAGATTCAACTAGAGCATGATCAAGTTTAAACTCACTCCCGATCGGAAAACGCAGATACTGCCGCTCAGAAATGACCCTCAGGAAAGCTCGTCCAACTTTTCCCCAAAGTTGAGAAGATCCGAACATGAGCTTGCCCTTCAACTTTCCGGCTGATCCTGGATCCAGGAGACCAGAGCTAAGGATGGCATCAATCTCCTGAGTGATCTCTTCCTTCCTTTCAGCNCATGAGCTTGCCCTTCAACTTTCCGGCTGATCCTGGATCCAGGAGACCAGAGCTAAGGATGGCATCAATCTCCTGAGTGATCTCTTCCTTCCTTTCAGCCTTGATCTCGAGCTGCATCTCATCCAGGTTGTACGTGACGCCGAGGATCGTGGGTGAAGCAGAGAGCTGGAGCTTCTTCTGATCGAACCTGGCGCCCAACCACAGATGAACGCACTCAGCAACAAGACGAGCGCTTGCTACCGTTGAGCTCGGTTCGAACCCATATTTGTCGTCGTAGAAGCTAAAAGCGACCAGACCAAAAATGGATACAAGGAACTCGTTGATAGCAGCCGATCGGCGATTGTAGTTGTAGACAGCAGACACAAGACCAAAGGAATGACCCACCATAATGAAGAAATTGGGAGCACCCGTCTCAGGATGCCTCAGGCAAATCACAGAAAACTTCCTATGATCAGGTCTTACAGCTACTTGTCTATAAGTTAATTTAGTGGCAACTAGCTGTGACAACTAGCTGTGAATTTAGAACAACCAGCTGTCAATGATTTGACCAAAGCAAGGCTAAATGAGCCAGTCAAAGCCTACCTAGCTGGTCATGATTTGCACATTGCAAGGCTGAATTAGCCAGTGAAAGCCTGCCTCGTTATCTTGCAGAAATCTCCCCTGAAGAAGTTTCCAAAGCAACTCACATTTCAAAATGTGTATGTCACATCTTCAAGTCTATCATGGAACTTGTCAAAAGTCAAAAAGGTTTATGAATCTGAAGGGGGTAACTAATCACAGGTTCAACATGGAATTTGGCTATTCAAATAGTTTTGCTAAAGACATATTTTGGACCCGAAGGAAACAAAGAATTCCGCTATCTCAGAAAGTTTTAAAAAACAAAAGGATCATGGAAGGATCATGGAATGATTTCAGAGGATTTTGGTGTCAGTCCAGCTCGGCCTTGCGCCTTCCTTTATGGCTCTGAAAATCAAATGTGTAATTTGGTTTTGGATCTGAAGGGCATCATCGTTTGGTACACATCAGGTTCCACTCAATGTCAAAAGAACATGGAACACCCAAAGATACCATGTCCATTTTTTGATTATTTTTTGCAATTTTTCAGAAGATGCCGCGCCGCAAACATGAAGACCGCAAGATGCTTCGATTTGTTCTCTGTGGACTTGCCAGCGTTTTCAGAAGTCAGACGTGGACTTTGTGAGCACATGACAACCCTTTTGGGATACTTGTCAAACATTTTCATGGTATGGTTTTTGTTTTACGCTTTGTTTTTGTCCCGGTCAATTTTGTATTTTCTCTCATTTTGATTTGCTGCCCTATTGTTTCTGAGGAATCTTGTGGCTGTATAATGGAAGAGTTTCATGCCGAAAATACCAATGCTGCACCCACCATTTGAGCTCTTCATGTTCACATTAGATCGTGCTGAGTGGTTCAACATTGCCCTCAAGCAGAGGCAATTCAGAGATTTGAGGCCCAGCTCTTGAAGTGTATGTTCAAGTGGTATGTTCTTGATCCTCGCATTGGAATTTGATTTCTCTTTTTGGTGGATGCGTGTTGCCAGTTTTGTAGGAAAATATGTTTTTATTTGATTTTAGGATTGACATCAGCCAAGGTTGAAGAATTTGATGACGCAGAGCCTTTGAGCCCAGCTCGGCGCTCAAAGATTTCTGGCGAAATGATTTGGATCTGGACAGTCCTTGGATGCTGGGGATCATCCATTGGTCCACTGGGTTTGAAAGGAAAGTGGTGACATTTTTTCGCTTGAAGGTCGACTTGGCTGGGTCAACCCAAATATGAGTGAGATGTTTCGGGATCTGTGGAAGCAGGTGCCCGATGTTTAAAACAAACATCGGACATGTTGCTTCTACAGCTCTCCAAACTAGAAGCAGGGGCTTTTGACATTGTGGTCGATTGAAGACACTAGGAACATTTGGATTTTTTCATTTATTTTGGGCCTTTTGAGGTTTCATTTCCAACGCTATCTGCTATCTGCTTTTAAGAGCTTGTTTCAGCTTAGGAATCGGGATGTGGCTGACTATCTTCCACCGGGACCCGATCGTGCAGATGACTCTTTCCTGAATGCGGTTGCTTGGATGTATCTATGCTGAGTCCCAAAAATGGTCCTTCCTGGTCTACCTGCTATTTTCATGGCAAGTTCAAATCAAATCTGTTGCAAACATTTTGACATGTTTTGAAATTCATCCAGGCATTTTCCAATGTAGCCAGCATCTTTGCATCATGGTTTTGGTCAGATGTTTGGAGACTCATGAGGACATTACAACGTAGTGGTCGTGAATGGGGACCATCGGAACTTGGAAGCGGCTTCGGTGTCAGCTCGATATTTCCAAGTGTTTTTACTTTTATGAAGTGGTTGTCAATGGGATCTTCGGAACCCTTACGCGTCTCAGCTTTGTATTTCCAAGCTATCTTGGCTTGGGTGTTTCATGTTTCATGACCATGCAATGCTGGGGGAACAGCATTTGAGTCGCGATGGGGAAAACGGCAGAATCAGACAAGGTGTCAAGCCCAGGTTTTTGAAATGATCAATGATGCAAGGTTTTGTACTTCAGTTCAACCATTGGTGTTTCTCTCAGTGCGATCTTGTAGGCAAAATGATATGGAATGATCCATGTTTTGAGGAATAGTTTGCACTTCAGTTCAAAGCTCCAAGATCTTCAGTTCAACTGATCAACCTGGTTGTTTGTATGGATGCCACAGTTGGCTCAAAAGTGTCAACTATGACAAAGCGACCCATTTCATTTGATGATTGGAGGGAGCAATGTGAAATTCTTTCTAGGGTTGTGCCTGGTGAGCCTTCGAACTTGGAAGTCAGAAATCGACTTTTTCAGATCCCAAAGCAGCTGGAGATGTTTGGCCTCTTTGCCCAAATTTTGATGTTTTAAACAGGATTTAGTATTAGGTTGTATGTTTTTGTTTTGGATTGTTTTTTTTGAACATGTCATGATATCACTTTTCAGAATTCAAGGACTTCCATGGCCCTACAGTGGAGAGTGTCCTCCATCGAGCTACTTGTTCTTGACGCAGCATGGATGCCGAAAGTTCCGTTTTGCTACCACGTATTGGCTTGATTTGGACGAGACCGACTACAGGCCATTGGTTAGCAGTGATACCATCGAAGTGGGAGTATTGCAGCAGCTCTACAAGGAGCACTTTGACCCAGTCCCTTAACTCGATCTTGTTTCAAGTGTTTGTTTTTATGTTTTTTCTTGTTCATTTGTTTACTAAAAAATCTTGCCTTAAGGACCAGCTGTTCCATTCAGAATCAGCGCTCTACACCATCCAGAGGTTCGTTGCGAGAGCCAATCCCTGGGGTTTGCTTGTGGTTTTCACCATTCGTGGTGAGGAGGCACGTGGCTGGTCCATGATTGCGTTGAAGCTGAATGAGACAGCCTTGGTCATGGAGGATGAGAAGAGTCAAAAGGCTTTCGAGTGCCTCTGCCATTCAAATAATTTTGATTTGTTTGTGATCATCATCCCATTAATATGTAAAATTTTGTTTGGTCTATGTTTGTTTCCCCGTGTTTGTTTCCCCATCTGTTTTTTTTATCCAGCTGTTTGTTGGTCTGAACACATCGATGCATTGAGGATTATTCAGTGGTCGGAATTTTTGCCACCATGTTCAATTGAAGTGTTCCGCTTGATGGACCTGTTTACGGAGGAAGTTGAATCCTGGTCGTTGCTTCATTGAATATTGTTTTTTGTCAACTGATTGATTTTTCAAAACAATTTTTTGGTTGCCTTATTTTTTGAAATCTTTTCAGTCAGAAAGATCAACGCTACTCAGAGGATTGGTGAGTTCACATGCCGTGCTTGCTGCACTATGTCTATGATGCCATTTACGTGCCAAAGTATGACTTGATAGCGCACCTGCACCAGAGATGGAAAAAAAAACTTGTTCCGTGATCCTTCAAGACCCTTGAGTGGATGTGGGTTTTGGCAGTGATAGTTTTTCTTCCCACCCTTTGTTTTGGTTGGGAGTGGTTTGACTCACCCTCAATCTAGCACGCATTTTTGTTAGGGCACCCAAGATTTTTGGCTGGGGACGGTCTTACCTTGAATCTAGCACATGTTTTGGTTGGGGCACCTGGGACTTCCACATACTATGGTTTGGTTGTGGATGGCAAGTGATAGAAGAAAATAACTGGTTAGAGACGGGAAACCAAAATTCACTTGATGGTTAGATTTCTGAAGGCTCAAACATTTGATGATGTGATTACATCTTCTGCAGCAATGGCTGCCATCAGAAGTTCATTGCTAGACTCTGATGATGAGTCCAACGTCCTTCAGAAGGTGGGAGCAAAAACCAAAAACTGTGTTTTTTTTAAACAAATGTTTAAGCTATTTCAAGCTTATGTTTATTTATCTATATCTATACATATATATAGATATATAGATATATATCTGTATGTAGACATTTACGCATGCCAGGCACCAGTTTTGTTCCAGGACGAGGGTGAGGAAGAGCCCATCGATGAGACAGAAATTCCTCATGGACCCTAAGCAGAATAAACAACGTTTTTTTTTGTTGGCATGACTTCTGTGCTGTTTTACTTGGGGATGTCTGTTGATTTTTAACTTGACTTCGTTGAGGCAAGGGATGTCGTAGAGGAGGCGATCGTGATGATGATGGTATTGACCATGCTCCATTCCCAGAATTGAAAGCTGCCATGCCGCTTCCGATTCTTGTCTGAGACCACTTTTTTTCACGTATTTTGTTCCCCGGGATGACTCCAACAAGAAAACGTGTCTCTTTTGATGCTGCTGCAAACCTTCAGTGAGGCCAGAAAAGCCGACTAAGTTCATGCAGCTGTTTCTCTGGGCTTCGCATTTGATTGTGCAGTTCGAGTGCCTTGCAACAGACTTATATGAACAGTTTTGTATTGTCGTTGTTTCTTAGGCGTTTTCCCCTGAAGACTCTGCATATCTTTTTGTTGACTGTCAGCCATAACCATTGTAAGGAGGCTTTTGGGCGTGGAGACTGTGGAGAACAAGCTGAAAGCAGCCAAGTTTTCCATGGACACCTGGTTCACTGGTGGTGATTTCGCTAGTGAGGCCATGCGTCAGATTCAAACAGCTGTTCGCCGCAGGTTTCCTATCTTTCAACGTTTTTTTTGTGTCAATGGTTTTTGTTTTCCCTTTACTTGTTTTTTGTTGTGTCAATGGTTTTTTGTTTGCCCTTTACTTAGAATTTGATTCTGACCCCATGTTTGTCCAGCTCAGGTTTGGCTTCAATGTGGATTGGAAGGTTGGGCGTGCATGTGATATTGCAACGCATTCAAGGAAGTTTCTTGGATGACATTTTAAGGCATTTACACCTGAGACAAAAATATTTTCACACAGATGGAAAAAATCTAAGGTACATTGCTGGCAATTTTCCTGATCGATGCATGTTTGCGGACATCACTGAATTTGTCGATGACATCAAGAAAAAGCCAAAGAAAAGGAAACTTGTTGCTTGTCATCACATGTTACAGAACTTTTTTTTCCACTAAGAATAACCTCTCATGTGTTTTGCATTCTTTTCGACATTGGGCATTGGACATTGCGTTCAAGGTTGCTCAAGTCCGCTGCCTCACCCACCACAGAAAGTGCATGAGAAAGCCGTTGCATGTTCCATCTTCCCATCAAAAGGCCGGCACTGATGGACCTCCATGTGTGCTCTTTTCCAGGTCTCTTTGCAGAAAAAGTCATTAAGGGACATGTTATCCAAGAAATGTTTATTTGTTGTGTTTTTCGTTTTTTGTCTTGGATTGAGGATGTGTTTTCTGTTTTTTTGCAGTGGATTAAGGTTCGGAAACAATGAAGGCATGACTGGCAATGAGATCAAGAGACGGTGCCATGAAGTGTGGATAGATGATAAACTTGACCAGGAGCATCTTGTCAAAATTTGTATAGATGTTTTTCTATTTGTTTGTGCAAAAAGTTTTTTGTCATGAAACAAGTTGTTGTTTTTGCATTCGTGGGCTTCGAGGTTGGATTGGTTTGTTTTCGAAAATGTGCCGGAGTATCCAACTGACTTCCTCGCGCCATTGGAGCAGAAGTATGCCTACGAAGAGACGTTGATTTCACCGCAAAGATTTGGAAAGCCTATGAACAGGTCATGGTTGACAACAAACATGCACTATACACATTGCTACACATTGTGACATGCACTGCATGCAACTTAAAAAGTATATATGTATTTGTATTATATTTTTTGCATAAGAATCAAATCAAGAGTAAACAACTATATACTATTATTTCTGAAAACAAAAAACAACATCATGTACCCTTTCCAGGTTGCGCAAGTACCGGCTGTACTGGAACAAAGAGAAGTATTTTTGGAGCGGCCCTTGCTTGAGGCAGATCTTGAAGCTGTTGTGTCCAATGACAGATCTCAAAATGAACGCTGATGCGATGTTTTGGATGAAGCCCTCAGAACTGGCACATTGGCATTTTTAGTATGGCTTTGATTTGTTTGTTTTTGTGCATTTTGTATCAATCAAACAGTTGTTTTCCGTTGTCCGTGTTGAAGCTCAGCAACTTCAGCTGAAAGGTCGATTCTGTCGGAAGATCACATCACTTTGTCATGGACCTTTCCAACTCTGCACTCAAGTTCAAGAGGATCTATGAAGAAGATTTCTCCGACAGACTGGTTTGGGACAATTGGATGAATTTGATTTGGTTTTGATTTTTTGTTGCATCTTGTTGTCGACTGATTTCATGATGTTGCTGCCATATGTAATTTATTTTCAGCTAAGGATTTGTCCCAGAATCCTAGCCCGACAGTCAAACGAGGGCGTTGCAGCACTCTTGATGGAAGCTTGCCGACGTTTGCAACAAGCAGTGGAACCTTGTGCCTCTGTTTGATGCTTAGTCTTTTTTTGATTTATTGTGGGTCAAGCACCTCGAAATACACAAAACTGAACCTATCAATTGTCCGGTTTTTGATCTCAATCTTGTTAAAGTTTGTTCGCCAATGTTGATAAAATCAGGTGGAGCCAAAAACATCAAAGACCTCTGTGTGGGGATGAGATGCTGGGGGTGATGGGGCTCCCTATCACGAAGTCTCTTGCAAATGCAACTTCATCCGAAGTTGCGAATGTGAGCATGCTGAGCGAAGCGGCCAAAGTGGCTCTTATGGAGTTTATGTTTTATTTTGCTGTTTTTTTTTCTTTCTTGGTTTGCCCAAATTGGCCAACCATTGCCCAAACTGGCAAACATCCATTCAGAGGTTACCATGGCTGGCAATGGCATGGATGTGCCATCCGTGGGATTCGTCATGCTCGCAGCTCTGCTGGCGAAATTTGTCAGCAACTTTCCATTGATGTCTTTCTGTGTCAATGTCCATGGATGTCTTTTTAAAAAGTTGCCAGGCATTGATCTGCTTGGAGCCCATAGAAAATCAGGCCTGGTTGGCTACAATCTCACACATGTAATTTGTTTTATTTCATTAAATGTCGTTTGTTGTTTTCTTTTTGTTGCGCAGGTTGTGCCAGTACCACCGAGAGACAAGAGGAGAAAAACATAGTGGGGCCCCAAGAGAGATCTTCATTGTCTTTGCACTGGGCGCGTGCTTTTTTTGGCAACCACTTGCATTGCAGGATCAAGACACTTTGAGACAAGTGCTTCAGAAACAACAAACAGTTTGTTGAAAAAAACAACTACTCTTAGGAACTCAAATGTCATAGTTTAAATACGCTGAGGAGTCTTGACAAACGCTTGTATCATTTTGTGTTTCTTTCTCCACCGTGCTGTGGTGGCAGCCATGGGCCAATTGCATGTTTCAAGATGAACCTGACGAGCCTTCATCGCCTGGATTGTTTCAAGATGAACCCAGTGAAGGTGAAGGATGCGAAAAGCTGTCACCAGTGACTTCTTCGAAACCGGCTTGTGTTTTACAAGATGAAGCTGATGAAACCGAAGGTGAGCAATGCCTTCCTTTTGGTGTAGAACCTGACGAGCAACCCAACTTTTTTGCAAGGTTTTAAATTTGATTGATGTGTGATGTGGGTTTAGGGAATTTCTGTTTTGAACGTCCTTATTTTTTTGTATGATGAGGTCAGATGACAACTCGGAAGATTCTGCATACTTCGCTGATTGCGATGATGACGGTGAAATTGGACTACCTCAGAAGAGCATTGTTCAGCTTTCCCATTCTGTGCTGTCCAACTTCCTCAAAGGGCAAATCATGAAAGTTCCAATGGAATCAGTTTCAGAGCCAAAAAAGAAACGTCATTATGACAACACAAAGAGAGCTGCTACTGCAGCCCATGCCAAGAAAATGAGACAATCTAGTGCAAACAGAAATAGGTTGCCCAGAAACAGTGAAGAGCCTGAAGCTATGCTTTGGTACCTTTGGGGTTTGAATCTATTTTTGGTATGTTGTATGGTTTTTGTGTTTGGTGACAATGTGTTAGTTTTGTGCCTTAGGAGAGACTACGGACGTTGATGGAGAGAAGATGTAAATGTGCATCCGGTGATTGCTATCAGAAATTGGCTCTGAAGGATGTCAAAGATTTTCTCGACATTTTTGAATCCCGAACAAAGAGAGAACAAGATGCCATTCTGTACATGTCGTGTGAGGATAGCTCTTCACAACCTAGGGGTTCGAAACGGTCAGAATATTATTTCTTGGGAGCTCAACTTCGGAGACAATGTTTTGAAAGTCTTCTTGGAATGTCATCACACAGACTGGATAAGTTGGGGGCCATCGACATGCGCTACAAAGATACCAAGCGTCCTAGCAAACCTTCTCCCCTGACAGCCAGCATCGATGCTTTTGTCATGGTTCTCTACAACTCCGTGGCTGAACCACTGCCCACCAAGTGTCTTGGCTGATGAATAAGGTGAGCATTTTTTGGGAACCAGTTTTAAAGTTTTGCGTTGTTTTTGAAAGCACGAAGGCTTGTCCGACTTGGGAGAGCAAAACGCACCAAAACTGTCAAAGGGGACTCCGGGACAGACCAATGGGAAGGTGGGGTGCTTTGCCAATCAGAATTTGAAGACAATGATGATGACTTAGCTGCTTTTCTCCAGAGCAACACATCCTTCTTGTTGAACATGACCAAAACTGCTGGGTTCAGTGTGCCTTGGTGGACAAAACCAAGGTTTTTGTTGTCAGTTTTATTTTTTATTTCTTGTTTTTTCCTTTTTTTCCAGAGATGCTGAGGATTTGACTGGATTGGTTCGCAAATACTTACCCCCAGGCACAATCTACGAAACATACCAGTTTTACTGTGGATGGTGCTCTGCACATTCCATTGAGCATCAAGCTGGGCGCCAAGTCAAAATTAACTGTCGCTATGTTTTTTTTCTGGTATGTATTTATATGCATGATGTGTTTGGAGAACACGCACACACACACACATGACAGTCATCATTGTCGTGCAGGTATGGGACTTTTCTGAAGAGATGGAACTCAAAATGGACAACTGTGCTCAAGTTCAGAACTGCCAGCGAATTTTCTCAATGTGATCAGTGTCAAGAACTCAAAGCACAGTTTCTTGGTTAATTAGATATTTTTTTCCCATATTTGTTTGGCTGTGTTGTTTCTTGGGAAAGAAATTTGCACAAGGTTCCAAGACAAAGACTTGCACATGGACTCGCGGCTCAATGCGTTGAAACTATATCGTGCACACTTGATGTCCCAATATGCTGACCGATGTGCTGTTTGGAGTTTGCGTGACATCAGTGGCCCAGAGATGAGCCGAACTGCAGTCTGCATAACAGACGGAGCAGACCAAGCCGCTTGCAGATTATTGAGGCAGTTTTTCTTCGCAATTTTGGCATGTTTATCTTCTTTTGATCAAATAAAATTTCAAAATAGACGCTACTCATTGAGGCAAAATATATGATCCCAAGAAGTCCGACATTGAAAACTGCATATCGCAGCGCCAAACATCAACGCCCCAAGCTGAAAATACATGGAGTGTGGGCCTTTGGATTTGCCCTACGTATTGCTGTGCTGGAGGAGAACACATTTCATGGAAGTGGTTTGGTCCAAGAACTTCTAGCCCTCACAGTCGAGGACATTATGAAGGTATGTGATGAAAAAAAAGTCGCTGCTCCCGACACCTTAGTGGTGGTGGGAGATAATACGGTAAAGGAGTTGAAAAACACTGTTCTTCTCAGTGGGGTCGCAAACTATGTCAACCATTCCGGATTCAGGTGTCTTGATGCTGTAACAAGACTTTGAAACTGTATTGGATTTTTTGTGTCCCCAATGTTGCTGCTGTCAGAATGACTGGCTAGTTGAGGTTTACAGCGATGATGATGTATCGGGTATCTCATACCCATGACATTATAGGCTGCTTGGCATATGAGTTTTGTTTTTAATCTACCTATATCTATCTATCTATCTATATATATATTATATATATATGGGTGTGTTTCTGTGTCCCAAATTACTTGGCTATTTTGGTTTGGTTATTTTGGTTGTTTCTTCTGGATCACCAAGATCAGTTATGGGGATTGCTGAGCAGACGGTTGGGAAAATCTACGGAGCTTTATGATGATGCCAGTGTTTGTGAAGTCATACGTTCCGAGCTCACCAAGCCCTCCCTATCAAGCTGGATCAATGGCAAAGTCATTGTCTCCTGTTTGCGAAACTACCGTGATTGGAAAGCGCATGTTCAAACGAAGTCTCCTGTGACATTTGAATCTTTCTTGCATTGTGATGTTTTTTGTTGTGTGTGTATATGTTTTTTCTGACTGTTCTCAACTTTTTTGTTCTAAATTTCTCACCAACCAAGGAAGGTGGATTACTGCTGGATAAAACAGCAAATCATTTCTTCTTGTTCTGCAAACGAAGAGGCAAGAGGTTGTCAAAAAAAAACATTGGTTTGCAAAAAAAAGGCACAACATGATGGTCACCCCTTCTCAGATTTGCCAAATCATTTGGACATCGATGAGGGCACCAACCGGCGCAGGGAGAAGTTGGAAGATGACACATTTGTCCTTGTGAAGGAGTATATTTCTTCAACAGAACTTCGACAACCCCCTTTGCTTGTGCTCACTGCGGAGCAGAGAGACTCATATCCCCTGATCACAAACAGAAACTTGGATTTGGAGAGTTGCCAAATATGAATTGCATTGATTAAAATATGTTTGTACTGTTTGTACTTTGAAGATGATGTTTTTGCACAGCCATTGGCCTCCAACAATCATCAGGAGAGATTTCGAGACGGGCATTGAAATCAGATGTGACACATGGGTGGTTACAGTTGGCTGGAATATTTGAAAAATTACTAGGAGGTAGCGAGTCAACCCGACGGGCTGCAGCTTACCTTCGTGGGCTGGCACGTGATGAGTTGCCAATTCACCCATTGCATCCATTGAACTGGCATGAAAATGTTGATTTTTTGGCAGATCTCATTCCACATGAGAAGGCTGAGCCTCATGCGTGTGTCCTGGCTGTCCTCTGCCCTAGTGTCCCGTTGAGGGTTGTTTGGAAACGGGGTCTCAGATGATTGTTGAAACATATTTGTCCAAACATCTCAGGTTGTTAAAACTGAGGCCCTGAGCAGCAGAATGCAACAATAAGTTTCCGTAGCATGCGCTGGAAGTGAAAAGGTGTGACAATTTGTGACAAAGCCAAGAGAGATAAGAGCTGAATTTGGTAGTTGGATGACTGCCACATACAGTTGTGAAATCACATGTTAGACAATTTCTGAGTCTGAGGTCAAAAGCCTGGCGCTGCTTTAGAGCACATGCGGACTGAAAAAGACAGACAACATGCGGGCCCAAAACATTGGAAAAAATTGCCAAAATGGCTCAGACTTGATCAGACCCACATTGATTTGATGATGCTGTGCGACACAAATTTTCAATGTGGTCTGGGTGGTCTCTGACGACGACTTTATATAGACTTTAGTATATCCACATTGAAACCAAGGTTTTGGGAATTTTGGGGTTTCAATGTGGATATACTTAGGCCTATATGATTTCAATGTCATCAGGGTGCCACAGAACGACGAAATTTAGAGATTTTTGGATGATCAAAATCATTGGGGTTGTGATCTCTAAGGATGAGCCTCAGTTACGGGTGTAATGGTTAGATTTCAATGTTGGTTGGCTCTCGAACGACGACGAAATTCAGCGACTCATTGTTATTCAGAGGCTCAACAACGATGATTTTCATCGACTCATCGTTATATAAGGGTTCAACAACGATGATTTTCATCGACTCATCGTTATACGTGGCACTCTCATTGTTTATCATAAGATTGCTGATTCAACATTTTATCACATCATTGTTGCACAGTGTCATGAAGTTGGAGATTTCTGCCGCAAATCTATGGTTTCAAGACCAAAGACCAGTCATCACATGTCAGACTGAAGGATATGACATTGAGGACAAAAGAACAAAGACATTTGTGACATTGAACAAACTCTCAGCATCAACCTCGCTGGGATGGAGTCACCTTTGCTGCGACAAAATGTTGCAGCAGCCCAAGCTGCTTTATGCAAGTTGCCTGGGAAGGAAGACAAAGTGGTTGTGAAGCAAGAGGTCAAGATAGAGCAGGCAAGGCTTTTTGTTATTTTGATCTCCCTGCATTGTTGTGTTTCTTAAGTTTTGATGTTTTCAAACTTAGAGCAGGCAAGGCTTCAAGGCCAAAGAGTTGTAATTGTCTGTTCATTCTTTTTGTCTTCCAAACTGTAAGCAATGCAGGTGAAGCAGGAACAGCAGGATCCTTCAGCCAAGAAACGCAAGACAGAGTGGCACGCAGCTTTGAGAAAGCTCCCCGGGGACACGACATTGGTCAAGGACCTTGTTGATTAAAACGTTACTTGATATAATGTAGTTAAATGATTTTCCAAACCCATGAGGAGATTTTGGACTACTTGTCTGTATTCTCAGATTCGATCGAGTGTCAAACCGGTTTCCGTGGGGCTATGCATCCGGCAGACATGGTTGTTGAAGCCTTCAAAGACCCTGCCACTGCAACAGGGACTGTGGCCAAAATTCGAACTTTTCTCGAAGAGGCACTCAAGGTGCATGGTATGACTTTTGATGTGGCAATGCCACCTGAACCTTGGAAAAATTGTTCCGATGTATTTAAAACAGATTTTTCTTTTTCCCATGCAACATTTTTATATATTTTTTCAAAGTCTGGATGACCTGTGGTAAGCAAAACATATTTCATCAATATCTACTTCTTGAGCATCAACCACATAAGGATGTGAATGGGGTGATGCAGGGAAGAGTCAATGCTACAGTGCCCATCGATCTTATCAACGTGAGGGTTCCGGACGATGGACTTCCTTGTGTTTCAGACTGGGTCACAACCTGCATTTCATTCATCTTCAGTGGATCTCGTTTAGGGAGGGAACCCATTGACTTGAATTGGTGCAGAGCACGCCAGGGAGATCCGGAAGATACAAAATGGGACATCAAGAAAGGATTTACACGCTTGCCCCTGGGTTTTATTTAGCATTGTTTGTTTTTGTTTGATGTGGGAGGATTGTGTCATCACGAATGTTACATATGCATTGTTCATGTGTTACGCAAGGACTTGCCCTTTGCTTCTTCTATTGGTCGCGTCAGACTTTGATCCTGTGAGTGGCAAGGAGATGTTTGAGCAAACAAGATGTTTTTACATGAAAAAATCAGATATATAACTATAGTTTGCCCATGTTTGCCCCAACCTTCCAGGACCTGATTCTCCCATTGCTTCCTGCGATCAAGAGCATGTTTGACATTCCCTGCTTTTTGACCGCTCACAACGACATGGAGGGCGTCAGCTTTGAAGCTATCCAGTTGAGCACCCAGGGTTCAGAACGCCAACGAAAAGATGTAGTTTGTTACATCTATTCATGAGCATTTTTCAGTTAATTTTGGCCTATGTTTTTTTGGGATTTTGGAAATGCTTTTTTCTCCTTATGCATTGTGTTTTTTTACCAACGGCATCATTGAAACCTAGGTCATGAAGCTCAGTCAGCGTTTCGAGCTCTTGATAGCAGAGCGCAGATTACAAGAGGCTTCAAAACATCAAACAGATGGTGACATTCTGCACGAGTTGGTTGCAAAATACAATGACTTCAAGGCGAACAGTGCTTTGAAAAAGTGGCAAATCTCACCAGATCAGTTGGCTGCAATTCTTGGTGTGATTGAAGGCATGACCTTTGAAGCCCGTCAGTTGGTGCGTGCTCATCTTGATTACAACAAATATGAAGAGAGTGGCTACTCAATAGCAACTTAAGGCCAATTTTTCGATGTTTTTTTCAACAGGATGTTCCATGGTTTTCCAAGTACGTAAACTAAGCTTTGTTTACAGCTGAGGATACAATGAGTTCTTGCTTCGTTGCAAACGGCACCAGCTACACGAGTCTCCCAAAGGGACAACAGGTTTCTGGAAGGAACTCCTGACAGTGACATGGATGATTTGAATTGCAGCATTTCTTGTCTACTTACTCACAAAGCAGGGAACCGGTTGTAGACGTATTTTTTTCAAGTTGATCCTACTTCCCTTTGTTGAGATCATTTTCATGCTTGATTTGCTGCTAGGTCACACCGTCGGCCGAGCTCATGATTTTCCAAAAGTACAACTTATGGTGGAGCAATAATGTCAAGCGGGTGAAAAGAACAATGAGGGCACGTTTGAGATGGCAGGAGGCACAATGGTTACAAAACGTGGATCATTGCTGCTTGTGCCATTGGGCAGTGGAAGAAGCCAAGAAACATGATGGAGCATCTTGGCTCCACATCAGATGTGCTTTTTGCTTATTTTATTTTGTGTTTCACTTCGTCAACTTTCAAATCAATACATGACCCAAGGTAACCCAACAAATGCTGGATGAGATGGTGGCAAGCTTCATGAACGGGATGCTTGGACAAATCAAATCAAACCGGTTCAATTTTTCGAAACTTGAACCATTTTGAAAATCATGTTTTTCCTTAGTCCCCCAAAAGAACGTTTGGTAAATTATTGCTGATTATGATTTTTTTCCTGAGACCAGCTCAGGGACTACATGCAAGATTTGGATGCTTTGGTTACTTCAAAGCCCAACAACTTGAAAGTGGAGATGCTGAGCATGTTCCAAGATCACATCCAGAAGGGTATCCAGAAAGCGGTTGGCGGGTCTTCTGGCCAAGATGTGTCAGCAGATGTTGAAGATGCCGAGGACTGTTTGGGAATTGATCTTTAAAAATACATGTTGATTTCAAATTTATTTCATTGTCTTTGGAACTGTGTCATAGATGCAGGAGAATCTCAAGACGGCCGAATACCAGATGATTTGCGCAGGTTTGGCTCATGACTACAAAGAGGCTGTGAGCTACAACCTCAAGCGAAACAAGGTCAGACAAAATTTGAATCACAAAATGTTGAGACAAAAAGTTGTTTCTTCCTTCATTTCTTTCAGCCAGCAACTCCTGCCCCCCCCCAGGTGGATGGACATCGACATGTTGCCAAAGCACCTTGAACTCTTTTAGCAATTTTCAGCATCATAGGTTTTTGTTGAGTTTTCATGTTTTGTCGCTGATATGGTTTTCTTTTTCTTGCCATCAACCAGGTGGTACATATGAAGAATCAACTGGAGGTTGGACTCCAGGTCGCCGAGAAGTTTATGGAAAAGCGGTGTTTGATGCTTTGCACAGGTGGTGAAAAATCACAGGGGACCACATCCCTCGTCAGAAAGCTCATCTCTGAAGCATCCTCGAAATGGGATGGGGTCGACCTAGCGAAGATGCACCACGTGGCATTCTTTGACTTTTCCAAACTTGGAAGATTGACAGTGCCTGACATCGACCAGGCTGCCAAGTCAGTGCTCCAGGTGCTCAGAATGAATGAAGACTACAGTGGCTTGACTATTTCCAAGTTTTTTTCTAGACTTGTTATGACCTTCATTTTTTGAATGTCTTGGTGTTCAGTCATCTAAGGCATGGCGTTGGTGGTGTGTCCAATCTTAGCAGGGGAAGGTGTCCTTGGTGGCTTGCGGGGTGAATATCGTCGCATTGAAGACAAATTCATTTCAATGGGCATGGAGCTCAAGAATGTGCAGGTGACTTTCGACCTCACTGAGACTCATGGAAACAGGACATATTTTTTTGGTCATTTTTATCCTAAGGTTTTATTTTACGTATGTGTGATTTTTTTTATGAATTTAACAACTTTGGTAGGACTTTGCCATGCAGCCTTCCTGCATGGATGGTGGTGCTGGAGACAACGTTGGGTTGCAAACAAGGTACTTTGTGGAAGGCACCCAGAAATGCAGACCGTGACGTGAAAGACACAAACGCATTTTGCCGCAATGACTTCTGGAATTTTGTCGCATGCAAAGCATCCAAACCTATGGCTCCAAGCACATGGGCTTGTTTGGTATGTTTTTGCTTGCCACACCATAGATTTTTTGGTTTTCAATATCCATGTGCTAGTGTGTCTTCCTTTGCGACCAGCAAAGGTGGCTACGTGACCCCTGAGAGTGGAACCTTTCTCAGCCATGAAGGTGGAAGGACATTGACAGAAGCTGGTCTACAGAAGGTGTGTTTTTCTTTTTGTGAGCTGTCTTTTTTTGCCGAAATTACATGAAGAAAAAATATGGTTTGCTTTTTATCAACCAGCCACTGAGGATAAAGAAGAAACATCGCAATGGTTGGCATCACCTGCCACACTGAAATCAATCTTGGAAGCATGCCTTTCCCGGGTTAGCTCTTTGAAAGGTCAAGTCTTGCTGATCCACCACTTGACACCGTATGAGGGTGCCTTTGAGAAGGCGCAGATGACCAAATTAAACCGTTTGTCAACATTTGTTTTTTGTTGACACCCTGAGGTGGCTTTGGATTTCATGCTGGAGTTGCAGGAGATGTGCCACATCGCGTGCTATTCACAGACGGACAACCCGACCATTTTCCAGTATGCACTGTTGCAGGTGAAAGACAAGTTGCTGGAGGATGGGACGTTTCACAGATGCATTGTGTTTGTTTCAGGTTTTGATAGAACATCTCAAAACATGCATACCTAGATACATAATCCATGAATACATACACAGATAGATAACATGCATCCATATAGAAATTCATCTATCCATCCATCTATCCATCCATACACAAATAGATCCTTAATGTTTACAGGTATTCAACTTCCATTGTTTTCTTCTTACCACATCATCTGTCACAATCTCGAAGGAGTGGAAACAGAACCGTGGACTCATTGCCAACATGCAGCCAAAATTTGTGCCAGAAGCAGATCTTTCGGATGTGTTGGATCCCAAGCGACCCACGTTGAAACTATGCACCATGACAGAGTCTGGGAACATTCAAATCCCAGATGCTGCGCGCAAAAAATGGTTGAACGATCCTGTGAGGAGTAACTTGGTTAACCATTTAACATGCTTACTTTTTGGTATGTTCAACACATGTGAGCAATTTTATAAAAACATTTTTTTCATAGACTTGATTTTGCAACAACCGACTAAGACCCTGATTGGCGCAAGCGTCTCAAAAACTTTGACGCAGTCTTCAGTGTGGAGGCGCAGACACAGCGTCCAACACCAACGGCTGCTGCATTGGAGACCGACTTGGCAAAGGAGACTACACAGGAAGTGAAGGTTGAAAACCAAGAGATTGAGGCACCACCAGCAATGACAATGGAGAAGTTCAAAGAGAAGTATCCCGAGGTCCAGATGACAGTGACTCTCAACATGGGTCAAAACGTTGTTTGCCAGGTTGCTGGGGGGAAGTGCTTCATTTCCGCAGCTTCAACCTTTCGCTTGGTCGGCGCAAATTCAAGCGCTCCAAAACCGTTGTTCCTCTATGCGGGTGGCTCGTGGATTTCAGACAACAGCAAGGCCAAGGATTTTCTGTCCAAACCAGGGAATGAAGGGAAGGGTGTTGAGTTCCGGCTTGAATCTGCAAAGAGCATGGTTGCCTGGTCCCATTGATATCATCAGTTGTTTTCTATTTTCTTGTCTTTAAGGGAGTATGTATTCTTTGGGCATTTTGATGTTGAGTTGTTTCATGTTTTTTGTTTCATATGTTTCTGATGTTGAGGTTCTTTTGGAGGAACAGGGGCCGAGTGGGGCAAGCGACTCTTCGCCGATGACACTGTACGAGCTCTACCTGATGCTTGAAAAACGTAGTGTTGTTGATTTCCAGGTGACTTCCCATGATGTGGACAGACCAGCAGATGTCAAGGCAGGCAATGCTGCAGATTGCTTGGAGGTCAAACACACGTCCTACTCAGTCTACAAACCAAACCCGGTTCAGCAGAAGAATGTGAAATCGTCCAACCTTGGCGGCTTTCTGAATTACAAGACCTTGGAGAGTTCAAAATATTTGCAGCTGATCTGGAGCATCTTGACATCTCATTAAGACAAATATATGTGTTTTGCGTTTCTTCTTGGCTATCTTTGGTATAATTTTGCAGTTTGGTTGTTGTCAATGAGATGCACAACTTGGCAGGAATGCGTCACTACGTCAAAGAAAAGGTCCTCGGCCCAGCCAAGCCACTTTGGTTTGTACGAGGCGATGGCTTTATGATGGAAGCCAACATGGTCTATGAAATCGCTTGAGAGATCATATCAGTCCAGACTGGTGGGATGTTGAAAGACTAGCGCACACGTCGTGCTTTTGGGGTCTTGCTCAGCACTCAAGGGTGCTTTTTGGGGTCTTACTCGGCACAGAAGGTGCCTTTTGGGGATACCGTTCACAAGATGCCAGTGGAAAAAACATCACATTGCCGTGTATGGCTTGGGGCCCACAAGGGGTGGCTTTGGGAAGTTTGGATCTGTCCCATGCTTTGCATCTGTTTACTACCTGTTGACCTGATGGGGGAATTGATGTCCACGTAATTTTTTCCCAGATCAAGAAAACAGTTTGGGTGTGTCCTAAGCTACTTTGCATCCTGTTAATCCTTTTGCGCCATGGGAGATTTTTGTCTCAACTTGGATCCAGAGCAGACTGTTGATAGCGCTTTGGTGCAGAAGTACATGCAAACCAGTGTGCAGAAGACTGAACCAAAGCCTACTACATCTACACATGATGCAGTCCCAAAAGCCGCCAAGTTGGACGTGCACCCCAAGATGGTTGCTGAAAAAGTTTTCTTTCAGGCCAGCAAGACTCTGGGAAAGTTCATGCACACAGCTCAACCAGTGCCAATGCCAGAATTATTTTTTATTTTTGAGTGTGGGTCATGTTGTTCCAGATTTTGGGCAGTGGATCTATGATGTCTTGTGACTGATTTTTGGGGAACCATTGCAAATAAGGTGACTTCTGTTGAGGCTGTTGCAAGACCCTTGACTTCTCGTCGACATCAAGTTGAAGATGACGACACCCCAGAGTTTCGTGACCGTCAACATGAAGAGATCCAAGCTTTGACCCCGAAGAACCAAGTCGTGGATCTTCAACAGGACAACCGGTATGAGTTTGGAGATGGCTATGTGACTCCACCCATTTCACCGAAAAAATGGTCTCCAAGAGATGATGAAGATGAAAGAGGTCTCCAAGAGGAGCCAAACAAGTTGGAGCCTGTTGACATCGAACAGCCACCGAATGAGCCAGAAAAGTTGGAGTTGGAGCCTGATGACATCAAACAGCCACCAAACAAGTTGGAGCCTGGCGACAAGGCAAGTGCTGGGTAAACAAAATTGTTCAAAACATGTTCAAACTGTTTTTAATTGTTTTTTGATGTTTCTTGCATCTCCTTTGTGTGATGGAGGTGCACAACTTGCTGGATGATGATGTTGCCCGCCCGGTATTTCAGCATACAGGTTTGCTGGTGTTTTTGTCATTTGCCTGGGATGTGAAGCATTCTCCAAGCAGATTTTTCTTGATGGGTATTTGAAACAACATGACTTCCTGAGGATGAGCGTTCAAGTTCTCCGATCCGAGCCAGTTCTAGCTTGGGTGCTGATGCCTCAGCTCGAAAGAGAGCTGTTGTTGAGATTGCAGAGGGTGATGGAGCCAAAGCCGAGAAGGAAAAGAAGGGTGACCAGGATGTATCAGAAGAGAATCCGAAGCCAGAGGACATCTGTGTTTTTTTGCATTTAGACAAGTCTACCCACATTTTTTTTCTGGCACATGTTTTTCCCAACTGGATTTTTGTGACAACATGTGAACAAAGATCACACAGGACAGTCAGCAGGAAGAGGACAATGAACCGGACACGAAACGCCTCCGCATTCGAAAGGGTATGTCACCAAAGACCATTGAGAAGATCAGAGAGCAACAGCAAGAAAAACGACGCAAGAACTCTCGCAATTGGCACCACAAGTTTGTGAGCAAGGGAGTTACGCGGGACAGAAAAACATTTTTCTTATGGACCCCAAAGTGATTTGCACGTTTGGTAGGATGTTGTGGAAACAATATGTTGTCTTTCAATTAAGGTTGTTGCATGAGACCCAAGGTTACCCGCGCTTCCGGCAGTGAAGCAAAGAAAGCTTCCCCCAAGAACAAGTCCACAAAGAAGAAGGAAGGTGAGAATCAATCAATGTCGGCTACGCACAATGCTCGATGGAATTTTGTTTCTTGAAATCACTTGGTACAGTTTTTTTTGTTGTGGTGTGCATTTGATGTTAAAAAATCTGGGGTTACATCATGAAACGATCGAAAACAGGTTCGAAAGTACATGAGCACAGATGGCAACACAAAGACTATGAAGGCAGCTAATGCAGCATGGATGAAATCGACAGAGCGTGCAGCTATGTTGGCCGGCAAGAAGTCATTGCAGCTGTGATGACAATGCGGTGGCCAAATTTGTTTTGTGGGGTGGCCACATGTGAATTCCACATGTCAGTGCCTTCTTTTGAGTTCCAATCAATGTGTGTGATGCACACATTGCGGTGAAAACATGTGTTGCATTTGGCAGATTCTTCAACATTCTAGGTAGTCACAACTTGTTCATAATGATGTTTTTCTTATGACGGGGGGCCAGATGTGCAACCGTGATGCTATTTTGCCTGTTCATCAGAACAATCATATATGTGTGTGCGATCGGGACATGGAGAGATGCAAAAAAAAATGCATTGCCCAGCCAGCTTTTTTTCGGAGGTCAGGCATTGCTTTTTGGTTCAACATGTCACAAAGGATTCAGATCAGATGCTACGCATTGCTATCCAGAAAAGCTGTATTTCAGGCATGCATGTGTTTATGTTGCAAATCATCATCAGGCACATGCACACAAATCATACAAACATATATACCAAAACATGCACACGTCTTAGAATTTACATATTTACACATACTTACATATGTATACATTCATATAAAGTGTAGATATACATAGATGTGTTCACCTGTTCCCATCTGACTAAACACATCAGCAGGCATGAATGTGTATGGTTTACCAAAGTTTTTACGATAACACACTACACACACATACATATATATATACATAGATATATGCATTTATTAAACATGATATTTACATGCATGAACTATACATATATCTATGGTCAACATCTTCTTTTCCTCAGGCAGGTCATTCAAAGATTTGTGAAATTTAGGGCATTGTCCACTCACACTCACGCCAGTTTCACTGGCACAGTTGCCTGGGGCGGAAGTTTCTTTTGCACAGTTTCCTGGGGCGGAATTTTCCTGGGGCGGAAATTTCCAAATAGATATAAATAAATTGAACAGTCCAAAGGAAAGGGAAGGACCCAAAAATCTATATAGATCATTTAACTATTCTGCAGCCTCGTTCATCCCAAGTTTTCATCAAGGGAACTAACAACAACAATGATGGACGATTGGTTCGTTCTTTGGCTCTGGATTTTGCCTATGGGATGTGGCGCTGTGTGCACCGTGGTTCTTCAATTTTGCTGGCGGACATTGCGTTCATCATTTACAAGATCTTCGAACAGTGAGTGGCCAAGGGTGAAATCCAAATTTATGGATCAAACTGTTGAGAAAAAAACCAAAGAGGCACAAGTCAGTGTGAGGACACTGCCACCCACATTTTTTTGTCCTCTACAGGGAAAGCACATAAAAGTGCAAGTTGCTGTGGGAAGAACCCAACGAAAATTTTGGTATGTGCCAAATGTTTCAAGTGAAGTACTGGTCACCGCCAGCGCGAAAAAAATCAATTTGGGTAGCGTGTTTTTCTTTGGAGAGCTTGTTTTTTGTGTGTGAAGGTTTGGACCCCGCATCCAAGTAAATGTTACACAGGAAATTGGTTTGATCTCTCTACAATGTAAATTGTTGGGATGGGAATTTCCAAAATTAATCATGAAGTAAATTAAGACAGGAAACATGGGATGATCAAATAAATTTACTACAATTTGGTATTCCCAATCCTTTGGTCTTTTTTGATTGGGACATCAACCCCTCCGCCATGACAAAAATATAAATCACAATATGGTATTTATGATAAATGTCATACCCTGGGATTTGGCTCCAATATTCCCAATGGTTTGTTTTGGAACATCAGCTCACCAACCAAACATCAAATAGTTCAGGAAATTTGTTGATTAAACCTGGAAATTTCTTGTGTCCAATACTCCCAATGGTTCGTTTTTGATTGGGGCATTCGCGCATCTATCAACTACAAAGGATATTGTTATGATTGACCTTCATTTTCTTGGGTCCGGTTTTCCCCGTGGTTCATATAGATTGGGATATCAACTCACCCACCATGAAATATTTGTTGGGCCCAGTTCATCGGTTTTTTCCCCGTGGTTATGTTTTTCCCAGCTAGTTGATTAAACATGCAATGTGATACATGATGTAACAACATTACGTGTGGTACATGATGAAACAATAAGAAACATGAGTTCTTTGGAAACTTCCGCTTTTTCCTGTCTGAGCATTGTCTCGCAAGATGTATAAGTGACTCATGTATATTTGAGTCATGTATGATCGAATCAGACAGTGCCATTCACTTGGCTGGAGTTGATGGCTTGGTCACCAGGCAGGTTTTGACTGGCTCATTCAGCCTTGCAATGTGCAAATCATGGCCAGCTAGGCAAGCTTTGACTGGCTGATTCAGCCTTGCAATGTGCAAAGCATGAGCAGCTAGGGAAGCTGTGGCTAATCCTGCCTTTGCAATGTGCAAAATCAGCTAGCATGCTTTCACTGGCTGATTCAGCCTTGCAAAGTGCAATTCATGACTAGGCAAGCTTTGACTGGCTGATTCAGCCTTGCAATGTGCAAATCATGAGCAGCTAGGCAAGCTCTGTCTAATCCTGACTTTGCACTGTGCAAAATCAGCTAGGCAGGCTTTCACTGGCTAATTCAGCCTTGCAAAGTGCAAATCATGACCAGCTAGGTAGGCTTTGACTGGCTCATTTAGCCTTGCTTTGGTCAAATCATTGACAGCTGGTTGTTCTAAATTCACAGCTAGTTGNACGGAGAAATTGCAATGGTTGCAGCGGCACGACAAAGAGTGCGGTGGACTGTACGGCGTGTTGCCGTTGTGCGTCGGCATGCCTGTCCGTGCAACGGATCACCTCGACCGAAAGCGTGGCATTCTAAAAGGCACCAAGGGCTACGTCGTAGGTTGGTCTACGGTTGCCAATGAGACGCCTGCGTCGGAAGGAGTTGTGTGCAACAATTTGCCGGCCGTGGTGTATGTGAAGTTTGAAACCGCAACCTCGTGGCACGTACCAGGTATGCCGGATGCAAACGTATACCCCGTCGGAACCTACAGACGTGTGTGGTACTTAGACCGGCAACGCCAACGCCCCAAACTGCGTGTATCGCGCACGCAGTTCCCGCTCGCGCCCCAGTTCGCCATCACCGCGCATGTGGCGCAAGGACAAACCATCAAGGACGGAGTGATGACGGATCTTTGTATAGGACCCCAAGGAAATCCTTTCACGGTGTATGTCGCGATCACTCGCGTCACAGGACGCGAAAAATTGTTGATTTTTCGACCGTTTGACGCCGCTCCCTTTCAAAAAGGAATTGGTTTGGGCCGAGACCTTCTTCTGCGACACCTTCGAGGGGAGTCGATCAACTGGCAAGCGTTGTTGGCTAAATATTGCGAAGAACGCATATGTTCAACATGTGCAGAACGAAAACAAACCACAGCGTTTACAGCTGGCCAATGGAAGCGTAGCGACAAGGACCGGGTTTGTCGCGAGTGCACAAAGCATTATGCAGACGCTGGAACCCCGTGGCAATGCAACGTGTGCAAGCTGTGGCATGTCGAGAACAATTTTCCAGACAAACATCGCCAAAGGCAATGTAGTTTTTTTCGTGTGTGTTTGACTCGTGAACATAAAAAGCCTTGTTTTACATGTGGCGTTCCAAAATCGGAAGCCGCCTTTGGAGCAGCAGCGTGGAAAGCACGCAATGCCGAACGGCGCTGTTGTCGCGACTGCGCCGCGAGGCTGCGCGGCTACTGGACATGTCACCAGTGCGGCGAGCGGAAGCCGCGGGTAGAATATACGGCGTGGCAGGAAAAGCGTGCTCACGGGCAAAATGGTACGCAAACATGTAATGCTTGCATATCCTTGGCGCTTGTGTGTCGTTTTGCATCCCGCGCCAACCAACGTTTGCAACCACTACGACTGCGCGAGCAACGCCAGCGGCAACAAGCGATTCTAGCAGAAGTATGGACAGAAATTGCCGCGAGAAAGGCAGAACAACCAGGCGATACAAAAAGTGGCGCAAGAACGGCGGAGCACGCAAGCCAGCCAAACAGCATGGACGCAAACGTCGGTTGGCGGACGTATCGTTGTCCTGCTTGCAATGCTGAAGTGCAATCAACCGTGGTCNCCGGGGACATTGCGGTCGACAATTTCGAGTTGCAGCAGGTCAGGTGTGCCGCTCCTATTTGCATACTTGTCCCACATGCAACACCACGGTGGAGGCAACAAAACCTGATGGTCGCATTCAAAAGAAACATAAAGATAGCACCGGTCGCGTTTGCAAAACGTACCAGTGGAAAAGTGAAGGATCCGTATCCAAGTCTTGAAGCTGTTTGTGACGCGCAGGTTCCATTGCCTAACCCCGCCCTATGAACCGACTAGAACCGAGGTCCAAAATGCAGCTTCCGTGCCTTCAGCCCATGCCTTTGGTTCAAAACAGGTCCAAAATGACCTCCTGGCAGGCGCTTGCGAAACAGCAAAACACCATGGCACTGAGGGACGGAAGCGGCGCCTAGCAAGCAGGCTCCAGTGCCTAACGTTGCTTTCTGAACCTACAAGAAAACTGGTTGTCTTCCAGCCGTTAAAGCTCAAAAACGGCGCCTTCGCCACGCTCAAACAACAGGGCCCTGAGGGACGGACCGGGCCTGCGAGCAAACGNTCCAGCCGTTAAAGCTCAAAAACGGCGCCTTCGCCACGCTCAAACAACAGGGCCCTGAGGGACGGACCGGGCCTGCGAGCAAACGCCCCCAGTGCCTAACGCCACCTTCTGAACCCATGGGGCTCCAAAACGGCGCCACGCTCAAACAGCAGGGCCCTGAAAGACGGACCGGGCCTGCGGGCCACGTCTCTTGCCTGGATGACGAACCGGGCCTGCGGGCCACGTCTCTTGCCCTGGATGCCGAACCGGGCCTGCGGGCCACGTCCGTGCCTTCAGCCCATGCCCTTGATTCAAAACAGCTCCACAACGAAGTCCTACCGAGCGGTTCCGAAACAGCAAAACACCATGGCACTGAGGGACGGAAGCGGCGCCTAGCAAGCAGGCTCCAGTGCCTAACGTTGCTTTCTGAACCTACAAGAANGGACGGAAGCGGCGCCTAGCAAGCAGGCTCCAGTGCCTAACGTTGCTTTCTGAACCTACAAGAAAACTGGTTGTCTTCCAGCCGTTAAGGCTCAAGAACGGCGCCTTCGCCACGCTCAAACAGCAGGACCCTGAGGGGCGGACCGGGCCTGCAGGCAACGGCCCCCACTGCCTAACGTTGCTTCCTACAAGAAAACTGGTTGTCTTCCAGCCGTTAAGGCTCAAAAACGGCGCCTTCGCCGCTCANGCCTGCAGGCAACGGCCCCCACTGCCTAACGTTGCTTCCTACAAGAAAACTGGTTGTCTTCCAGCCGTTAAGGCTCAAAAACGGCGCCTTCGCCGCTCAAATAGCAGGACCCTGAGGGACGGATTGGGCCAAGGCCCCCAGTCTAACGTCACCTTCTGAACCCCTTGTTGCAGTAGCCTCATGCCTTCAAAACAGGTCCAAAATGACCTCCTGGCAGGCGCTTGCGAAACAGCAAAACACCATGGCACTGAGGGACGGAAGCGGCGCCTA
>BGPT01001310.1:124951-173982 GCA_003297045.1 Symbiodinium sp. clade C Y103
GCAGGCGCTTGCGAAACAGCAAAACACCATGGCACTGAGGGACGGAAGCGGCGCCTAGCAAGCAGGCTCCAGTGCCTAACGTTGCTTTCTGAACCTACACGAAAACTGGTTGTCTTCCAGCCGTTAAGGCTCAAAAACGGCGCCTTCGCCACGCTCAAACAGCAGGCCCTTGAGGGGCGGACCGAGCCTGCAGGCAACTGATTCAAAACAGGTCCAAAATGACCTCCTGGCAGGCGCTTGCGANAAACACCATGGCACTGATGGACGGAAGCGGCGCCTAGCAAGCAGGCTCCAGTGCCTAACGTTGCTTTCTGAACCTACAAGAAAACTGGTTGTCTTCCAGAACGGCGCCTTCGCCACGCTCAAACAGCAGGACCCTGAGGGGCGGACCGGGCCTGCAGGCAACGGCCCACTGCCCAACGTTGCTTCCTACAAGAAAACTGGTTGTCTTCCAGCCGTTAAGGCTCAAAAACGGCGCCTTCGCCGCTCAAATAGCAGGGCCCTGAGGGACGGATTGGGCCAAGGCCCCCAGTCTAACGTCACCTTCTGAAACCCCTTGTTGCTAGTAGCCTCATGCCTTCAAAACAGGTNCAGGCTCCAGTGCCTAACGTTGCTTTCTGAACCTACAAGAAAACTGGTTGTCTTCCAGCCGTTAAGGCTCAAAAACGGCGCCTTCGCCACGCTCAAACAACAGGGCCCTGAGGGACGGACCGGGCCTGCGAGCAACTGATTCAAAACAGGTCCAAAATGACCTCCTGGCAGGCGCTTGCGAAACAGCAAAACACCATGGCACTGAGGGACGGAAGCGGCGCCTAGCAAGCAGGCTCCAGTGCCTAACGTTGCTTTCTGAACCTACAAGAAAACTGGCTGTCTTCCAGCCGTTAAGGCTCAAAGAAGGCGCCTTCACCACGCTCAAACAGCAAAGCCCTGAGGGACGGACCGGGCCTTCAAAACGATTCCACACGAGATCCTAGCGGGCGGTTGCGAAACGGCAAAACACCATGGCACTGAAGGACGGAAGCGGCGCCTAGCAAGCAGGCTCCANCGATTCCACACGAGATCCTAGCGGGCGGTTGCGAAACGGCAAAACACCATGGCACTGAAGGACGGAAGCGGCGCCTAGCAAGCAGGCTCCAGTGCCTAACGTTCCTTTCTGAACCTACAAGAAACTAGTAGCTGCCTCCCAGCCGTTAAGGCTCTCCTAGCGGGCGGTTCCGAAACGGCAAAACACCACTGAAGGACGGAAGCGGCGCCTAGCAAGCAGGCTCCAGTGCCTAACGTTGCTTTCTGAACCTAGAACCTACAAGAAAACTGGCTGTCTTCCAGCCGACGACCCTTCCAAAACAGCGGCTTCGCCACACCCAAACAGCAGGACCCTGAGGGACGGACCGGGCCTGCGGGCCACGCCCAGCAAAACGGCGGCTTCGCCACACTCAAACAGCAGGATCCTCAGGGACGGACTGGGCCTGCGGGCCACGGCCCCCAGTGCNTGCGGGCCACGCCCAGCAAAACGGCGGCTTCGCCACACTCAAACAGCAGGATCCTCAGGGACGGACTGGGCCTGCGGGCCACGGCCCCCAGTGCCTAACATTGCCTTCTCACCATATAAGAAAACTGAGGAACAAACCGGGCCTGCGGGCCTCGTCTCTTGCCCTGGCCTCGTCTCTTACCCTGAGTGATGAACCGGGCCTCCCACTTCTTGCTTCCGTTCCACCATGCACTCCCAACCCCTGCTGGTTTTTTCTCTTCTTCTTGCTATCGCTTCTAGGTTTTTCTCTTCTTCTTGCTGTCTTTTGGCCCCTTGTTGCTAGTAAGTGTTCCTCTGACGCGCTCCCCCTGTTGGCGGCAGGGGTCGGCGGATATATATATACATATCATACATGCATATATAAACCATAGGATTTGGCGGTGTCAGACAAACGCAAAGATAGCCATGGAAAATTATTCATTTGTGGATGATTTAACCATTACGCATGTGATTTTCCATGGCTGCTTTAGAGTACTAGAGGGGTGCTATCGGTCTGGGCCAGACATGAACAATAACCTCGTGATCCAAGGGATGTTAACCACCGAAAATGGGATGACGTACAGTAACCCCCCAAAAGATAGAACAGTAATTTATCACAATTTCGCTATTTTAGCCGGATTTTTCTTTTCAACAGTTTTGGGGCTTACTATCGCGACATGATGGCTAACTGGTCTTAAACTCTCACTCCCACCAGGATTTCCGGCCGATGAGCGTCTCCCGGTCCACATGGGCATGCCATGGTGTAAGATTGGATAACCTCGATCGTGCGTAGGTATGGGTAAGAGATGGTAAGAGTGCTTGTCATTTTGGGTTTACCATCCGGTTTTGACTAATTCAGCGCAAGTTTTCACTCCAGTTTTGCTGAGAACGGACTTAACGACATGTCATGTGGATATTTGTTGTAGAGTCTGGGAGTCCAGAGTCTGGGTGCCCGGTCCATAGGTAACCCTCCCAACAATCAGGCGTCGTTGAGCGGTCATTACTGATTGACTGGTAAGTTGAGGTTTACTATACCTATCTAAACTTATATATTGTTGGAAGGGGCGATGTTGTGAGGAGGCATTTTTCATGAACCCTCGGAGGCTCAACACCAAGATCAATGGAGCCAACTGAGCCAACTTCCATCTCCCTTCCATGAGTCCTTCATGGCCGCATCGCAGCTCGAAGTTAGATAAAACTGCAAATGATGAAAGTAAAAGTGGCTTTGTCTAAAAATAGGCTACCCCTATATAAATCCAATGCTTAATCATCATTTCCAATGGTATATCCGATATCCCATTTCCAGACAACCCAAGTCAATCCACATCATAACATCGTCCAAAAAGAGGCCCATGTTTTGCACATTTTTGTCGACTCCATACAGCAGGGAACTAGCCATGAAAACCGAGTGCGTGCGTGCCCCTTTACTTCAACAACCTGTGGCTCATTTGTGATTGGCCTTCCCGAGCTTCAACACATGAGCCAATCCGTGGGTCTAAAGGGGATAGATTTGATGCTTGACAATTACTGTGACCCATGTGACTTAAGATTGTTCAAGTGAAACATGTTACACTCACTCCAGGTATAAACAATTTCAAAACTCCATTTCAGCATCTCCGAATCTCCAGCAACTCAAAAATGTCGGCGGCCCTGTGCATGGACAGTGCCCCGCAGCCGCCGCGGGCGCTCGCGGCGAGAAGCAACGCGACTTATGCCGGCGGCCCTGGAGACTGAGCCAGTGGAAATACCAGTATTGATTGGAAAATAAGGGGGGTTGTGCTAACAATTTTATCATGTTGACTATGTTGACTGTTTATTGATGTTTATTGGGGATTCTTATCATCACTAACAGGCATAGCGGCATACCTATTTGCCAACCAGTGTTTTTCAAAAGAATGGCATGGGATTCGGATAGGGCTGCCTCACTTGTGAATGGGATCAGCCTAGGGGACTTGTTCCGGTTGTCAACCACTGGGATGCACCTCCAAGAAGGAAGCCATAGTGCTGGGTATGCTAGGCATGTTACCAATGAAGATTGGGGATATAAAGCAACAATGACGGACCAATATTGGGAGCCAGCCAAGAATATTGGGAACCATCAGGATATACCGTAAGCAACAAGCAAAAGGAACTATTCATCAGCAAAGATGGGGAATTTTCCCAACTCACGACAGTCTATGAAGTCTATGACAATATCACTTACTGATCTGGTTGGTGGTGTCGGATTTTTTGAATTTTCCATAGCTTCTTGAGAATATGATCCCTTTGACAGGCAGTGGAGAGAATAACTATCGCTGTGTTTGGGGAACGCTCATAATTGACTGCTAGAGTTGATTCGCCCTGGTTTCACACTACCAAAGATCGAAAGTGACTGGAAGCGATCGGGTTGAACATGGGCTTTCGGCCGTAATCATGACTCTGGACTTGTACCCGCACAGTAGTTGCAAACAACAATCGAGGACTTCAAAGAGAACCTGTTGTGTTTTCCAATTCGTATGGGAGACTGAGCATCTACAGCAACCAGCGAATTTGATGTGAAGACCAGCGTACCAGGGGTTTGATCCGTAGCCATATAAACTATTAACCATTACCCTGTGGCAATCAAAGGTGGCAATGGACAAGTCATTTTTTCCCTGAGAAATTCATGCATGAATAGGTTGCAATCCAGGATTGTCTATTAGGACAGCGGCAAAAGCACCCTACTTGACATCATCACGCTGCCGAGTTTCGTAATCCGAACATTGACCATGAAAAAAGATGGATGTTGCAACCGCGGCTTTGCCATTTTACGTCCTGTAGACAAATGCTTGCACCATTTTGTATCCACCAATGGAGGTATTGGTATGGATCAACATTGTGTGATGTGAGTAAAGCAATAGTATATAAACCATCCCAATTTTACAACTTTTACGGGTGGTATAAACCATCAAAGTAGACCAACAAAGTACTGGTTGCACGAAACAGAGACCACACTTTTGCGCGTTTTTTCACACCTGCACCCTCTAGCCAAACAAGACCTCCCCACCCTCAAAAAATTTATCACTAGGGACCCTACTCTCCTTGGGCAACTCCAGTCCGCGCCAACGCGCGCGAAACATTTGTTGGGTACCGAAATGGAAGAGATTGGCTGCGCATGGCAAGCGTAAAAAAAAATAAACCATCAAAATATGGGTCCTTTATTATGTTCTACTAACACTACATATCAACAAAAATGCCAGTTGAATACAACAAATGACCAACGAATACAGTGGGCGAAGCCCCTCGGTTGATGATAAAACTCCCCGTTATTGTTTTCCCACTCAGTTTTTGCAACATTCTTTTTTAAACAACAAGAGTCATGCTTAGTCTGAGACTTAGACATGCACTGTTGATGGTTCAACCATCGGCCCCTCCATTGGAAAAGGGGAAGACACTACCCGCGATTAACGAGGCCGCCTTCATCATGTTTGGCTTCGGCAGCTGGATCTCCATAAACAGCGTGCCAGCCTAAGCCCTTGGGTGTTCCTTGGGATGGTTTGCCATTGAAACTTCTTCTGTGATGTCGATGAGTTACCGTTCTTGAGCATGGTGATTTTCGAGTTTGCACACTGTGAAATTACCAGAGGCTATCATAGTACTGCTTACTTATACAGCCATTGCATGGCATTTCCTCAACAGAGTTGCGCTTAGGGGGGTGCCCTTCTGCTACTTCGACCGGGCAGTGGAAAATCCCCACAAAACCTATCCACGGATATTCACAGACGCGATCTTCCTTTGAAAACAGGATGTTCTTTTCTTGCCAGAATATTTGAAGATATTTATAGATAGTCTCCCTATATTATAGACTTCTGATTACATAAATACACATTATCTATATATAGTCATCCTGGAGTGGATAGAATCTGGGCCTGTCAAAAAAAAACACCACTAAGTTCTCGGAATCTCTTTGAAAATCCCATATCTACTTCAGGATGCTTATCGATTCTTAGATATTAAAAACATCAGGATTTTCCACCACCAGCTGTTTCAGCCCACCCCCAACCTCCGCACGCGAGATCTTCGTGCAGTCCTCTTTCCTGGTGTATCACTTGCCCGAGCGTTGGGCCCTGACCACATGGAGCCCATGGGTGGTAGGGCCACGACAAGAAAACCATCCGGTGATCAAACGTAGCAATGGGAAATCCCTGGAAATCCCATTGTAAATGGAGCTTTTTAGCTGGGAAAATCATCGAACTAAATGATGGATTTTCCAGCGAATGTTTGATTACCAGAGGGTATCTTTTTTCATGAATCAAACACTCGGGGTTGAAGCAGCAAAAATGCTGGTATGATGGAGATACTATGGGAATATGATTATACTGTATTGGATGCCAAAAACACGCCATTTTTGGGGTTGGAGATGAGACTCTTTTTTTTGGAGGGAAACAGCTATGTTTTTGAAAGGATTTGTTGGACATGAAAGGTCTGAAACGTAATCTGCAGGTCTTGGGTGGCCCGCAGGGCCCCAAACCACAATGCCCCGCGGCAGGATTGTGGTGGCTCTACAGTTGGCCAACTTCTGTGTAATGCTGGTCTTGCTACTTGGAGTGCCAGAATGGGATGGGGCCCTAAGTCATTCTGCCATTGATGTTGGTCAAAACCGAAGTGTTCATAGTTCCTATGTCCAGTTTGGTTGGGGGTTCTAACTTCTTTTGTTTTCAACCCCAAAAAAGGATAAAAAAGGGAGCATCATGTCCAATGACCAGTATTTTGAGAGGAGTTGAGTCCACCAGCCGGATTACAATTGCTGATCATATCCGAATGCTTGATACAATGGCTTCCCATGATGAACATCCCCAGGACCATGATATCCAATGTTATAAATTCAATCCATTTTCTGAATCTAAACCACCAAATGGACGTGGTTTAAAGCCGTTAAACTTTAAGCCGACAAAGAGACTACAACAAGCGGCCGCGAAACGGGTGCAAGTGAACATGCCCAAATCCAACAGCCATCGATAATTCTGGTATAGTTCGGGCAACATTTTAGGGATACATAGCGGGGTGCAGTTCCACTTAATAAGGACATATAGCTATAAAGTTACGCCATGGGACCATAGTTATGCCATGTACCAACCCCAACTGGAGATATGTTGGCATCCAAAACATCCAATGACAATCCCAGTTATGGATGATACATGATTGAAATATATAGAAATACTATAATTTATCTATAATTCTGGTACTATATTTGCGGTAAGAATCCTATACTTCTCCCATCATTTACCACATAAGCCCAGCATGGCCAGTGGACCCAGTGGCCCAAGGCGACCCTTGGTGAAGCGCCCTGCGCCACCTTGGGCTTTGCTAAGCAGCATGCTTCTGCTGTTGGGCTTCGGTGCCATTTTCCAGGGGATTTTTTTTTTGGATGTGTGGCAAGTGGAAACTCCCTATAAATGGAGGTTTCTAGCTGGGAACTAGGGACAGGTAGTGATGGACAGAGTGGAAGTTGATGAAATCGTCCGAAAAAAGGGATATCTCATTCCATTCCATCGTTTCAGATATCATTTTTCCCGTAGAGCATCAAAAAACTGTTGGGACACCCACCCGTTTTGGACACATTTGGAACACTTACATGAATCCCAATTCTTGTTGATCATATCAACAGAACATCCCATTTTGGACAACCCTAACAATCCTGATGATCTATTTTACTATATATTTCATCCCATGTTTTTGCTGCTTATATTGCCTGAAATCTCCAGAACGCACCATATCATATTGTTTCGTTCAGTGGTTAAAAAAAATCCCATCAAATCCCAATTTTTTTTAGAATTTGTCCTTTTCCTCTTTTATCCCCAATTTTTTCTCCAATTCTTTCCTCCTCAAATCCCCATGTTTTGGACCCAAAACTCCACCCCCGCCCCCCAGGGGGTCACGGGTCCTCATTGCTTCCAGGTGCTTGTGTCGCTTTGGCGGCCGGCGTCTATCGCAGCACCGCGTGGCTTTTCGGCCTGGAAACCTGGATTTGAAATCATTGGAAACTCGTATCATTGGAAGCATATGGGGGTTTCCATAAATGGGTGTACCCCAAAATGGATGGTGATCTATAAATGGGTGATTTGGGGGTACCCCATTTTAGGGTGAGGAAATAGTACTTGCACAGGGTGCAGAGACCAATATGATCTATGCCTTGCGGGGCTGTGGCTTCATCGACATCTTTTATGTCTTCAAGGGTGGCTCTAAGGAGCGGGGGACACGCCGCGAACAGGCCGTCACTCCTAGAAGTTAATCAAATCATACCTTCATTTTAGGAAACCCCCTTTCCGAACTGGAAAACCACCATTCTTAAGAGGTAAATCATCGAGAAATGGCCCATTTTCGATAGCTATGTCAAGGGGTGCAAACCAAAAACATTGGTATTCGTTGGACACGTCAAAAAGTGACTACAACTTGCAGATCAATTTTGCGTGGCAGGCGTGTGACTCAAGAGTAAAAATTGGCTTTTCGCCTGGGCAGTGATGCAATTTTCGTCTTTGAGCGTTCAAAAAAAACATTAGGAATCTAATTTTTTTTCTAGGTTGAAGTGGAATCTTGAAAATGTTTTCAAGCCCACCAATCTTCGGAAAAGCAAATCAAGTTTCTTTTTTTTCCATCCTTGCACGTCTTGAAGCATCAAGTCCAAAGTGCCTTGGGCAAGGAAGCTTCTACAGAACCAGTCAAGGCGACATTGTGACGCGATGCCCAGCTATAAACCCAGGAGTATCGTTTCCTGTACACTTGTTAGGCTCTCTTATGTAGCATTGCCATCGGTCTCCATTTTTCATATGTTTCCAAGTACCATCAAGTTGTTGTGTGCCTGCAATGATTGTGCGTTTGGTCTTTCCCCACAAGCGACCACGAAAGTGATAGGTCTTGGTGAACATGTTGTTTTTGTGGTTGACCTGTGCCCATCTTGAACCGTTTGTTGGGGCAATCCTTTTGGCAACTGGCTGCAAAACCTCTGGCTCCATCTGCCGTCACAAGGCTGCAGTTTGGCACCCATCTCAGAGACCACCCCAACCGCAAGATCTTCAACGTAGCATCCACTGCGTAAACGACATCTTGCAAGAATGTTAACATCCCCCCACCCACCCCTTTACAGCTTGCAGGGTTGGCAGACGTTTGGCGAGGTGTGAACGAGGCTTGATTGCTTAAATAGCGAAAAGGCCGCGACGCAACTCGTTCATGAGTTTCCAGGCATGCTGTCAACAAGAGCTGGCAGAATTTGTCCGAGCCATGCAGCTTCCAACCCATCCACTTTTCGTTGCGTCGATTGGATGGGCAGTCGGTCCAGTAGGTTTCGCCACGATTTGACCATATGTGAACGGAGCGCCTGTCGGAAGGATTGGTTCAACAGCAGCCTCGCAGCCACGCTGCGTTTATAGCAGATTTCTCACATCAGGGCCCTGTCTCACGCAATCTCGAATGAGTTCGTCTTGCGGGACCTTCACTTTGACGACCTTGTGATGGCGGGCAATCAGCTACTATTTGTTGATTGGAGCATGGCCCCAAGCAATGACACAGGAAATTTGCAGGCACTACCTCCAGCTTATCGAAATTGAGGGGCTCAACGTGCCACTCTCCTATCTTCCAAGAGCGCAGCAAGAATAGCTTTATATAGATAGACTCTAGACGTTGATTTCTTTGTTGCTGCGGTCATTGCTTTGTTCGTTGACTTTCCTCGGCTGGTGGGAAAGGATGTTGATGAATGGTCCGATGACAGAGAAAGCGGTAAATAAGATTGGGGGTGTTGGATCCATGAGCCAGAGTAGCTTTGGCAGACGACCCAGAAGCACGTGGAGTTGCATGGGAAAATTTTCAGGATTGGATTCTTTCAGAATGTCAAAATTTGTTCCTTCAAGATCAGCTTTGAAAAAGCGTTTGGTTCTTGGAAGTCCGGGGCTGTAAGAGCCCACGGCCATGAAAGCAGCACTGTTTGTTTGGATGATTTTGGATGCCCAAAAATTAACCCAGGATTTGGGGAACATATTGGGAGGATGGTTTCTACTTTTCTTTGGGCCCCTTATGCAAATGAGGTGACGCATGGATTTTCAGTTTTCGCTGGTTGTTTTATAACTGAGAAACTTCATAACAAACCATAAGTCATTTACATATTTGCCAGACTCTACCAGTTGAGGAGTATATATCAAAAGCAATGCCGATTTTTTTTGGTTGAAAAGCACAGTAAGTGAGAGGAAATGTTGATCGTTCAAAACCCCTGGCACATGATGGCAGTTTGTATGCAAAACCAAGAGTTGATGTAATTCGTTTCCCTACATGCTACACCCGTCAACTCCTAGACCGTTCGAGTAGGGGTCCCTAATATTTGGGGTACGGGATTATACGGGTCATGATGTTTCCGTATGAAAACGTTTTGCTACCCAGCAGCAGCACTTCAGGCTTGAATCAAGAGAAGTAGTGTTTTGACCCACAAACATGTTGAACTTTGTAAGATAAAACCGTAGTTGAAAATCCCTCTTGGAGTTGCACTTACACTTCATAAGTGGGTATTTAGCCATAATCGGGGGGGTCATATGCCCAACTTCTGGTGGTTATTTCACCATGGTCGTATGTACCCATAAAAGCAACCCGGTTTGGAGATGATGAAAACTATAGCTCTAAATACATTTCATATCATCCAATAATAAAACCCACAATTGTCACCATAATCATCACAGTTTCCCACGTGAACAACCCTAGTCTTGCTGCTAAGTGCCACGTGCAGATTCCCCGGCCCAGTCAGGTGCGGAACGTTCCACGGGACTGTTGGCCATGACTTTCTTGGCAGGCGGCGGCATTTGAGAGTATCGTTCGTTGATGCTGAGAAACACGAACAAACTGGGGTTGAAACAGCAAACATAGCCAGGATTCAGCAAAGTTGGGGTTCGAGACGATGGTCATATAGGGTCAGACGAACTGGATTGAGTATTGTGATAGTGGATGATGAGGGGTGCAGACTTGTTCGTTTGGTGAAGCAACTGGGTGAAGCAGCGGTCAGTGTCGCCTCCGGACATGTAAAAATCGGAACTCATTTTTTCTTGCGTTTTTTTTTTTTTTGATGGGACCAACAGATTGTAGGAACACTCTTTGATGATGAGAAATGAAACGCCGACGAAAATTGGAGGTTTAAGGATGTTTTGTTTTAATTTGTGACATCTGAGAAGAAACACGCCGATTTGATTCTGGATGCGTATGGGATGATGAAATGATTACAATCACTTTGAATGGGGGAAAATTGAGCCTTGATCAGTTATTCTTTTCCAGGAGGAATGAAACTGCATTTTTGTTCAGCTAGATATGCTGGATTTAGGGCTAGGTAAACTTGGGGTACCTTGAACAAGGATAGCTCAACACTAAAACAATCAACACCTCTGGATCCCAACAGGCCTTCCTGCAGCAAGTGACCATTGGCAATTCCATGGAATCCCACCATCCCAACTTGGTAAGGATGATGCTCCTAGGTAGTTGTCAAGAACCAGGTTTTCCTTCCAGATGCGTTGGTGAATATGAAAGGAAGGTAACATATCTGACCAACCATGGTCAGGAGCCAGTGACAATTCCATGGTCACCCCTCCGTTGAGGCGTCGCGAGTTGCGGTAGTTCTTTGGTTTTCTATCCTTTGGCAGCCCATTTCCCAAGGCGGCAGGGCGGTGGGAATGGTTCAAGGTAAGTTGATGGGTGAAGGGAATTAGCCATATTTTTGTAGGGAAATCATCCGCGTGTCTGCCAAAAAACATTGAACCTCTTGCAAGATTTGACTACCAGACTGTTCCATGGTATTCCATTGCCCCGTTTTCTTGCCCACTTGTCAAGCTCCAGCCGGCGGTTTACTTCGTTTCTTGGGATTCAAAACCACCCCCCCAGAATTGGCAAAGGGTAAAGTTGAAAATGCACCAAAAAAAAGTTGAATTCCAACTTTTGGATTGAAAAACGAAACCACATAATGCACAACTGGTGGATTTTCTAGCCAGAAATACTACTAACATCTACTAACATTTACCGAGAGGTTCTTTGGATTTCGGGAGTCATTTTGGGGCAGGGTTTTAAAGTTTTGGTCCATTTGCGCAACTGAGAAAACAGACGAGCATGGGCAGTGGCTTTCATCCATTTCCGTGATGGCAATGCCCAGCTAGGCGCTACACGACCGCCCTGGCGATCGGCGAAGGCTTCAGCGGCTCCATTGCGGGGGTGCTGGGCATGCTGCAGAGCCTTGGTCTGAGGGAAAATCCATGGAAAACACCGTTTCTTTTTTTTTCACATGCAAAATCGATTTGTTGGTGATTTAACTTGGAAACGTGATGATATTCACAGGGATATCATGGCATTTAAGAACCAACAATATGACTTTGGGATACTTTGGGTGGTTTAACCAACAAACAATCGGAAATTGAGTGGTGATTTAGCCAACAGAAATATGTTTTTTTTTGGGAGTTTCTTGGGTTGTGATAGACTTCGATAATCAAACATGGCTAGCTGGGAAATACACAATGAATTGGCATTTAAATGAGAAAATCATCGAACTAAATGCGTGATTTTCCATTGCCATCTTTGATTGCCGGAGGGCAAATGGGTAGAATGAAAAATCCCACATTACCACAATCGGCTAAACCTAAGAATCAACCTCCAGTTGGAGTCGGAGTCTGATGTTACCACCCATTTCTTGTCCAACGGGGACCGTTTATTGTTGGACTTACACATCAAACCTATGAGATGAACCTTAGATGGATTCCTCTAATGTGATGGACGCAGATCGGCCACAAACTCCTCCTTCTTTGCCCCTGACCGCCCTGAGGACACTGCCAACCATGAAGCAACAGTGTCAAGACATGTCAAGACTATCAATTATGTGCGCATGCTATTGAAATGAACATTGAACATCATCCCTCCTTGGGGCGCTCCAATTTGGGATCCACCCGATGATCTACAACTAGCAGCGACCGGTGGACGCTTCTCAGGTTCAGACTTGTCGTGCTTGCCATTGAGATAGGTCATGAAAAATGACGCTTAGGATTATGGGAGAACATTCCAAAATGGTCTTATACAACTCAAAGGAAGGGCTTTTCTAAGATTCTCCTTGTCTCAAGCCTTGCAGGCATCTACAGACACCTGCGGCAAGAATTACAGTAGCGTATTTTCCAGTTTGGTTTCCTATGGGATCTGAAATTGTGTTGCACAGCTGACTCAAAATTGCAATTAAGAGAAGCTACAAAGTAACTTTGTTACGAGGTCTAAGGTGCCTTTGAAAGACAGTCAACTAGGAGAATCCGAGCAGTGATTAAATCTATTTTTCTTTCGTAACCTGGTCAACCTGATTTTTCATGGGCAAATCATGGGTAAATCTTCATTTTCAGTGCTTCAATCGACATTTTTCCATGGCTTTCATCCCTCAATAGATCTCCCGTCAGCCCCCGTACTGAAGGAACGGTGGCGGTGTGCCGCAGAGTTTCGCCCTGGCCTTCGGTCTGGCTGCGGTGCTGTGTGTGGTGGCTGCGCTCGGGCTGATGTGCCCCGGTGGATGGTTCCAGAAACGGAGGATCCCCAAAATGGTTGGTTCGTAATGGAAAATCCGGATTGAACATGGATGATTTCGGGGTACGCGTATTTAGGACACCTCCATTTATCGAAGGAAGTTTCGAAGTCAAACTTCCGACAATATGGACAGATGCAACAGCCAAGATGGGAAGAGCCACAGACGAGAGAAGCTCAGACGTTGGGAGCATTTTTGGACGTTGAGATGTTGAAACACTGCACGCCCTTGTGGCCTGAAGCGCATTTGCAAGTCAAAATGCTAAAAACACCACTTGTTCAGAGCACTTTTGGAAGAAAAAGTGCACGCCGCTGTGGCGCGAAGCACATCTCCAAGTCAAAAGTGTTGAACATTGACGGGTTCGGAGTATTTTTGGACGTTGAGATATTGCAACAGTGCACGACGCCCTTGTGGCGCGAAGCACGCTTGGAAGTGCAAAAATGTGCAAAACGCATCAGGTCCGGAGCACTTTTTGGCAGTTGAGATGTGGAAAAAGTGCATGCCGTTGTGGCGCGGAGCACATCTCGAAGTCAAAGTGCTAAAAACACATCAGTGTCGGATCGGACCGCTTTTGGAAGTTGAGATGTCGAAAAAGTGCACGCCGTTGTGGCGCAAAGCACATTTGGAAGTCAAAAGTGTTAAAAACTGAGGGGTTCGGACCACTTTTGCACGTTCAATCGTCATTTCGTGTGGCAGGCGCAAGGGATTCTGCACCCTGTCAAAAGTGAGCTAAACGTGTGGGTTTTGTAGCATTTTCAAAAACAATGGCAGGCGTGGGGCATTTGAAGAGGATCTGCAAAGATGCATTTCGCATGGCAGGCACAGTACAAGACACTCCTCAGTCAGACATGTTGAGAGGTCAGGGCGCAGATTTCCTGAGACGGGTTGCATTTTGGAGCATCAGATCTTCAGCTTTGTTAAGATGAGTTTGCGTGACAGGTGCAGCACTTTGTATGACCTGGCCTCACTTTTTCGTGGCAGGCGCAATACTTTAGGGACTTTAGAGAGATGCAGTCGAAACTGGAAACATCGCAAAACGCATTAGTACGAGGCAGTCGGCTGCACACTCAACTTTCCATTCTTGGAGGAAGCCTTGCAGAATGCTTGGCTTTTGACGTGGTCAGCTTCGCAAAATGAGGACGTCTCGCAGAATTGCTTTGTTTCGGAACGCTACGTATAACTACAGTACGCTACACCACACCACACCACACCACACGACACGACACGACACAACACAACACAACACTACACACACTACACTATGCTACGCTACACTACGCTGCACTACATTACACTACCACTACCACTACCACTACCACTAAATTACACTACACTACGCTACACTACGCTACACTACACCACACTACAATTACAACTACACTACACTTCAACCACACCACGCCACACTACAGTACAGTACACTACATTACGCTACATTACACTACACTGCACGACATTACGCTACACTACATTACACTATAACTATAACCACAACTACAACTACCACTACCATTGCCACTTCCACGACCACTAACTACGACCACACGACACGACACTACACTACACTACATTACATTGCGCTACACTACACCACGCTGCACCACACTACATTACACTACACTACAACTACAGCCATAACTACAACTACAACCACAGCCACAACTACCACTACCACTTCCACTTCCATTTCCAATTTTGGCATGGTAAACATATATAAACACCATGATTTCCAGGATTTTTTATCTTGAAATCATCTAAAACCCGGTGATTTGAACATCACCCCAGCGTTAGATTCAAGGTTCATCCATCGCCAGCGCAGCACGAAGCTGGAAGATGATGCTCCATCGTCACCTCTCGCGCCAGCGACCTGGCATTACCTCAATGGCTGGGATGGGTCAACGGGTGTGTCTGAGAACTTTTTTTTCCCCCACCTAAATGGCAATTTTCATCAGAAAAGGATGATTGACCGAACCATCAGAGTTTTGGCTAGCGTATTTTCAGATAAACCCAAATATTCCCCTAGAAAAACACGGGTTTAGTATTACATCAAATTACATCTGTTCATTTTTTTGGGGGGGAATGCATTAATGTGACGGGGGATGGGATTAGTCGTTGGAGCAAAAAAAATGAAAAGGGTATGAAAGGGCAATTTTCAGAGGGCCATCCAATCATTCTTCAAAGAGGGCAAATATACCTTACTTTTGAATACATTTGACCCATTCCCAAGCGGGTATGTGTCGCGAAAATCGACCAACCTACCATGGAAAGAGAACACATAATAGTGTGTTCAAATGGGCAAACATGCGTGTTTTGGGTACCTGCAATATGCTCTGAAGTTGCCAAGACTACTTAGTGTAGTGTCATGTAGTGTCGCAATTAGGGAATCCCTTATGCCCCTGCAGAGACATCTTCCTCTGGTGCGGTACCTGGAAAGGGGCTCGATCTTTCATTCAAACCAAATGGCCAAAGACAAGCACCGTTGAATAGTCAGCTGCCAGGACCAAAGCTCCGTTTCGGCAAGCCACTTGGACATCCCAAGTCATCGGGAACTGTTGGCAGCTACTGGGGGAGCTAAGGAGCTTGGGGATCTTACCTTCTGCCCACATGTTGAGAGGTTCGATGCACTTATTGTTTTTATCCTCAATCAATGTAGTTGGGAAGATGGTGCCTCTAAGTTTGCAAGCAGTGATTTTGAAGATATTGAGCACAGCAGCACTGAATCAAAAGTACTTCATATGCTATTCCTGCAAGCGTGAGTACGTACCAAAAAAAACTGTATATAATTGTTAGTATTCTTCCGGCTCACACCGCATGGCTTGATGTTTCTTTAAACACGAGAGCGCTTATCAACCAACCGTTCAAATGGAATGACAAACTGTCTTTGGCATTGCTCAGATGAACACAGGGAGGTAAGTCTTAATTAACCACCTAGAGATGATGACACCTTGGGTTATCCTTGGTTTCATGGTTTTCCTGTACATTTTCCGATGGCCCTCATTGAAAATACCTGTTTTGGTGGTTTCCAGGTCGGGTCACGGGGCAAGCAAGTGGCTTTGGCCAAAAAGACTGCGTATAAATAGGATGAATGGCACTTTTGTCAAGCAAAGACACCCAAATCTGTTGATGATCTCCCCATTTTTGTGGCTTAAATCCCCAATTCTTGTGAGTCAAATCCAACTTTGTGATGGTTAAATCAGTCAAATCGCAACTTGTTTGACTGTTTGTTGGTTCTCCCCATTTTTGATGGGTTTCCTTGGGTTTCAGCCCCTTCTTTCACCTTGAGTTCCCAGTGGGAACGGTTCCTCAAGGTCAAGGCATTTCCCCAGGCTACGCTGGCTTCGTGGTCATTTGACCTTGACTTGGGGAATTCCTGGAGTTTTTTCTTGGGAAATCATCGATGCATATGGGACTTTGTTCATGATTTGATGGAACTTAAACATGGTTTTTGTGATATCAAATTTTAACAGACATTTGAAAAAACACCACTGCTAAACTGGGAAGCTATAGATTGATATCCATAAATGGGAATAGAATCGGGATATCCCAGAATATGATCAATTGTTCATGAAGATTTTAACCATTGGCAGGGTATCAACGGTATCAACCAGCAATCACGGGGATATTTAAATCCAAATGGGCATAGGCCAAAGCTCCACATCTCCAAAAATCACTGTGGATGAAGATGGAAGCTGGCAAGCCACTCTGTTCACCTTTTGGATGTGCATGCAACACCGAATTAGTGCAACATTTTGAAAGTGACACATCCATTTTTTCTATAAACTTGTATTACTGTATCCCAGGTAAATTTTTCGATTACATAAACATGTCAAATTTTCCGGAAAATTTTGCTCATCACTTCACTTTGTTTGGTGATGTCTCCCACTATTGACCACCATCCAAGGCCCTTTTCCTGGGAGCCGCTTTGAACTTTGGCCTCCTGCCGTCCTTGAACCCGATCGCATGTTGCTCAGCAAGTGTGCAAATCGGGTCATCACCTGAAATCCCAGTTTAACCGATCAGAAAATGGTTTGCTTCCAAAAGATCACTGTACATCCTGAAATCATTTGGATTTATCATTGAGGATGGTTGTCCGCTTGCTGGTCAAGACTTCTTTGGATTCTTTGTATCAGTCTTGCAGGCTTGCCTTGGCTAATAACTTATGAAGTAACTAAGCACAGATGACAATCCCACGGTTTAGATGGTTCGCTAGCAGAGATAGGAAACAATCTGAGGGACACTATGAACAACACCGCTGGAAAGGTCGTGATATTTGGCCCCCCAAAAAGTAGCCTTCAGCTGCTGCAGTTTTTTTGGGGCGGGGGATTGCCACAAATTTCTTGACTATCATCTCAACCGCATCGCCAAAGACAATGTTACCCATTAATGTCAGCCCTGGATTAATAACCCCCTAGGCTGTTTAATAAGGGGGGGGGGGGTACCATTTAAGTATCAGATTATATATCAGATGATATTATCACTATTGGGGGAGTACTTCCCTAACTACTAAGCCACGGTTCATGAATCCGGGGTTGACCTTGAAAAGGCGGATACTTCTTCCCAGCATCCAAGGTTCTCACTACAGAGACTCTCAAACAGCCGGGAGCCCAACGTGCCATCAGGGGAGGTTCATTCATTTCTACCAGGTAATGTCAGTCCAATAATGAACCCCCCATTGGGATTGTTTCTACCACATATATATATATAATTATATATATATGTACATATATGTATATACATATGTACATACATGTATATACATATGTACACACATATACATACATATACATATATACATACATATACATATATATATATATAGATATATACATATATACATACATGTATATATATATATACACGTATATATATATATATATGTATATGTATGTATAGATCTGGTAAACGTGGGGATGGTTCACCCTATCCCATACACTACATCTTTGTGGCGTTTTCAGGTTCCCAGGTTCCAGGTGCTACGCTCGGAGGCGCGGTGACCTGCCATCCCAAGGTCTTGCTGTGGAGCAATGCGGTGATTTATGGCTTTGATCCCATTAGCCGCCTCATGACCGCCTGCACCAGCTTCAGGCGGAAAACGGTTCGCAAAGTTGGTTTGTAACTCATGGGAGAACCAGTGGGATATATTATATCTATGTCTGTATGTATATATATATAATCTGGTACCTGTGCTTTTCTCTTTGTCCTGTCTCTCCGGTTGTTTATGTCTCTTTGTCGTGGTCTTCTGCGTCTGCCCCACGAAGGTTTTACCCCCGTAGCGCACTGTATCTACGTACTCTGCGAATACTACCTCGCCATGTTTTATACAGGCTTTGCATGCACCCGGGTTAATTTCTCAGTACAACATCGAACACAGTTGTGCATGCGACAGATTTCAGCCGCCAGCACTTCATGCACCTTCGTTTATGCGCACTGTGAACACCAGTTTTTGCACTTCCACTGACATTCCAGTGTGACAGTTCCTCCATCGGGTTGTTCACGGGATGATGGCTCAACACCGTGCAAGGTCGATGCGTCCATGGCAAAATGGTTCCCCAATGGTGTCCTATCCTACGGTATGGTGGCTACACTCGTCGCGATCATCATCATATATAATAACTAATGGGATTTACACACAGTAACTAATGAGGATATAGCAATCCCCAAAAAGATCGAAACATGTTTCCAGGCTGTTAGTTCGATGATCTTTACTTCATATTTCATCATATTTCCACGTTTCCCACTTTTCTATTTTATTCTGGAGTTGCTATATTGTATATGTCAATGTGTAGTATATAAGTAGGGTTTAACGTAGTGGATATATCTACTGTATATAGTGAGTGGATCTATTAAACCAACTTATGAGTGGGGTCATCACCTTGTATGAGCCAACTGGGCTTGTGTCTGAAAATGGGGTACAATTGGAAGAGGTGTTGACAATCCTTGGAATGTACCCCATTTTCAGACCATCCCAAGCTGAAAAGGAGGGTGGCATCCTTTTCTTGGGGGCGAAATCGTCGACTCCAAGTGACAGTTCTCCAAGTCATCAATGATGTACTGATATTATGTGGAGGGATGGTCATCAATCCATAGGGATTTACACACCCACTCTATCCCACTCTGATCTTGACATTTTTGGATCCAATCAACTCCCCCATGTTTTTGAAACCAAAAAAGGCTAAGGCCAACCCCAAGCCACGACGCCAGGCACCTCAACATTTTGACGTCCCTCTTTAGCTTGGCTGCGCTGGTGGTGGTGCTGTTGGCCAAATGGCCAAAGGCATTGGCCACCTTTGATCGTTGGTAAAACAATAATAAACCATCCCCAATTTCACCATAAATAGGTGGTATAAACCCTTCCCAAATGGGTGGTTTATTATTGTTTTACCCACATTAGAGTGGTTCAACGTCAACCTGTTTTTTTGGAATCCCTCCAGTAGACCATCTCCAGCGGTGCGTCCCCAGGTGGTCCCCATGGCCAACTTGGTCTTTGCAGCCTGCTTCGGCTACGCGCGCACCATGGCCTTTCTGGTCTTGAAGGACCGATCACCACTTTGCGCATCCCAAAAAATGGGGGCGGCTGGGGGAGGAATTTTCTAGGGGTCAATAAGCTACAAGTGGCGACTTCTGCTGGTCACTGGGAGGAAACCCGCCAAAGTGGGTGCAGGAATGGCTGAAGTCAGAACCTCATAAGTATCAAAGTTTTTTCAAGAAGTGGTCGCTTTCAAGTACTGTATGATTTTCCAGTACGCAGGGTTTGTTTGAGTTCTAACTCATGGGCTTTCGCATCGCATCATTTTGTCTCACCCGACGCATCCTGAATGCATTCAACGCCGGTCCGGTTCTTGACATTTCTTTTCCAGCTCATTGGAGCCCGTAGATGGGTACAGTTCTTTTGCACGCATGAATCAGCATAGTGCAACACGTCTTTGCCTCACCTGGCATGGCAGGACGCTCCGAATGCCGCACGACTCTACTGGATTGCTGGAATGGTGCTACAAGCTGGCAGCTTTTGTGGCAGCGTCGCCGCTTGGCCGAAGGTGGCAGGGTTGCAACCCACTGGCCGTGGCCCTACCGTAGGCGTCACTCTCCGTGAGGGAAGGGGAAAGCCGCAGAGTATTTTGCGGGTCGCGTTTTCTTTTTTTCTTTGCATTTGAACGCCACCATGGCCTCAACGCGGGCCCAAGATGGCCGCAACATGGCGGCAACATGGCTGCAACATGGCTGCAACATGGCCGCAACATGCCCTCAACATGGCCCAAGATGGCTCCAAAATGGCCACACAAGAGCCACAAGAGCCGCAACCGCCACAACAACCTACCACAACAACATTTGGAACCCAGACCCAGGAACAACCACAACAATCACTACACGGACTACACGACACCAACTGCCGCAGCACACCTACTGCGCCCTTGCCTTTCCTCCCGCGCCCTCATTCTTGTTCGACCTTCTCCCTCACGGATTAGCCAGTGGCCGGCTGTCAGCCGTAAGCCTTCGAGTACTAGGGATGGCAAACCTGAGCATTCCGACATAGAAGAGGCAGATCATTTTTTTCCGGGTGTATTCTTTTTGATTACTTGTTGAATTTGAGAATTGTTTGACAATTTGGTGAAATCCATATGAGATTGGTTTGTTAGGGTTGTGTGTATGCTTCCAACCGTAACTCTTCAAACCATAACCATAAGCTTCACTATCCCCTGGCATCGTGATAAACCAAATCACAACCTGCAATGATGGGCACTGCTCCATGTTATTCAAAACTATGCCAGCAAAATCAAATGTAAAATGTATGTCAACTGTCCGCCTCTGACAACTGAGGCATCCTTGCTGCTGGTGGAAGTCTTGAAAGTCTTCTGACGAAAAGACTCAAGTGGTGCTTGCGGTAGAGCGCAAATGGTTGTTGCAACTCTACCTACACCTCTGACCACCTTTATTTTTTCTAAAAGTAGGTGAAGGATGACACAGAATATTACTCCTATCTACTGAGGTCATCCAGAGCTTCGCTTTCAAACTTTTTGAATACATACTCCCGAGGAAATTGCAGGTGGAGGCTTCCACTGGTCCGCACTTCTTGATTTCTTCAGAGCGACGGCTCTTTTTAGCGCAGAACATAGGAGACTTGACATAACCATTCAAAGGTGAGCGTGAGAGTGCGACGGAACAGCCACGAGACCATTCAAATGCAGTGAGGATGAGAAACATCCAGGTGAAATGTTGTTTCCCTTCAATACATTTGGGTTTGTTGAAGTAGATCCAGTATATAGAACCCTATGGTTCATCATCCTTTTCCCCATCAATACGTAGGAAGATGGTTTCACAGATGGTTTCACAGATGGTAGCACAATGTTCGGACAAACCTCTTTGAAACACAGATCATTTTCACAATCAAACTCTGCCAAAACTGCGGGTTTTGGGGCTTATGCCACCTTTGATTGGCTAAGCACTGCATCATGGCCGGGGGGCCCAATGACCCTGCTGCAACGGCGTCCAAACTTGCTGCTTGGCTGAAGGGTTGGTAGGGTATGGCTCAAAAAGTTACATCGGGCCCTCAGAATAAGAGAGTTCGATAGATTGCGATGGTCAGCTTGATAGATTTTGATTGCCATTTTGAAGTATGATTAGGTGTAGGGGTGAAACACTCATTATTTTTGGAGAGACCAAAACTGTTGGACTTTCAAAAGACAGTGTTGCATGGTCCACGGGTTGGTTGTTGTTTCCTTTGATAGGTCTGGCCAAAGTCCTCTGTTCTGGGGACTGAAAAGGCATCGATTGTGGCTTCATGTTGCTGGATTTAGGTCTTATATGAAGGATGGGTGATTGCGATTCCTACTCTTCCAGCAGTTTACCTTTTCGAAAGAATGCTTACTCTTACTGTTCTGAAGATTCTCTTCATTGAACAGATTCAACTGACTAGTGGCTAGTGACATAGTGGGCAGAATACATCAGAAATCATCAGAACGCCCCTTCGGTCTGTAGTTCATCAGAAACAGCATCACCCAAGGCCTGGATTTGATTCACTGCAGAAAGGCCTTAAGGCTGCATGAGACCCAAGCCGCAGAGACACTGAACAGGGACCTCCCTTTTCAGTGTCCATTGGAATTCCTCCGTAATCAACCAACATTTACAATGGTAAGAATCCCAGTCTGTACTTATTGTGCATGGTAACACCCAGATATTATCAGATATTGTGCTGCTTATCCATTTTCGGTCACCAACTGCCCGTCCAACCCCCAAGGTCTCACACTATTTGGACCACATCCAACCTGCTATCGACGAGTTGGCTCGGCGTGAGAAGCATCACTTCGTCGAATTGGACCCCAATGCCTTGCCGGAGGACTCAGGAAACTCGGGACCACTTCTCCAAAACTAATTGAATTTGGAGGTAACATCCCCAGAGTATAGTTCCAAAGATGTGATTTCATCCCCTCCCAAGCCATGGTTTCTGGGGGTTGTTTAATATGACCGGATGTTTTTTCTTTTTTTAACATCACACCATGGAAAATTCTGAAGCAAGGATGGGTATCAATTCTTTGGATCTGTTGCCAAACTCTCAGGTGTCATCAAACGTGGCTGGCTCGGAAATCCCCGAACCCAATGAAGGATTTCCAGCCAGGAGTGCGCTGCGGGTGAACACAGCCTGGCGCGGATGCAATGCTTTCATCGCTTTCAGCAACTGGTGGCAGAGGGGGTGGATCGCTGGTGTTGCCACAGCAACGTCACTGAGGTGGGGGAGGGGGAGTTCAGGGTGCTGTTGAGATGTTGGGGTTGTCCAAAAAACAGGCGAGACACCAGAGTTGCTTTTGTTTTTGGTAGGAAAAAAAACAGCTTTTAAACCATCAAACTTGGGCGGTAGTGACTTTATTTTCAGACGAACCCACGTATGGACGACGATTTGAAGTATATAGGGGGGATTTCTCATCCTTTGTCACATATGGATTCCCAATTTTCCTTTCGAGCAACTCAGAATTTCTGGGATGTTTTTTGGGTGTCTTTGTGGGAATGCGGCATAAGGAGCCCCGGAAGCACATATTTTGGTCCTTTGATATTTCCAGTAGTTCACCTATTTCTGGGGGTCATAGCATATACAATTTTTTTTGTCAATGTTTACTTGGAGCAAGTTCTACTTTGGTTCTTTCCCCCGTTTGCCAGTGATTAAGGATGATTTAACCACTCATTTTATGGTGGCTGAATCCACCCAGAGAATATGTCCATGGAAAGCTGCACCGTGATCCAAAATTGAACTTTGATTTGGAATTGATGCGGAATCATGTGACAAGCAGAATGATAGACCACGAATTGGCGATGGAATTGCGCCCATTTTGGGTACGTTTCGGGATGCTTTGTTATTGTGGATCTCATATTCGTGCTGTACCATACCCTCACAATTGGTAGATGCCCGAATAAATATCCACATTTTAAATGACTAACTCCGTTTGATACATTCTTCATTTGACTACAGGCAACGAATTTGAAGGGTTCTTAATCGATAGGCAAGGATGTGTCCAAAAAAAGGGTCCCCCACATCCCAGTTCTGTGTCATCATGTTCATTCATTTTCTCCATTGATCCAGCCTTTTCAGACACACCCAAATGATGATATTGGGATTATAATTAATCATATCCCCATCATACCCCTAGAACATTCTAGATAATATGATATTGTTGGTCAATCCTGCTGGTAATAACCCTCAGGAAGTGTATCAACCTGGGTGACGTTTTTCGGGACATACTATAACACCTCACTTTAAAAAATAGAGATAAAAGGATCTCAGATTTTATAGATCATAGCTATCAGATTTGTCATTTTTCTCAGAACAGCCTTTCGGAATTATCATTTCATAAGCGCAAACCATGCGGATTTGCCATTTCACAAGGGGCATCCTTGTAAAATGGCACCACCCAAGTTCCAGGCAATATTATGAGGGGGATATTGGTTACAATATCCCACTAAATCCCTATTTCCATTCAATCCCAACCTGGAGGGAGCATCATTGAAGCGACCAGGAGCTGTTGGCCGCCTCCTTACAGGAAGCCTCGCAACAAGCGAAGCTGGGCAAGGAGACGTGACTCGACCCTGGTGTTGTCGCTGATCGTCGTAGATCCTGAAATTCATCCACTGAAATCTAGCCCTATAAAAACACACCTGATACCCTCTGGTTATTTAACCGAGCCATGGAAAACCACCGTCTTTAATGGGTAAATCACCATAAACCATCTATAAATGGGTCATTTTCCATGGCTATGTTAGTCATAACCAGAGGGTACATGGTACCTCCAATTGAGGTGCCTGAAACGGCCGTATATTTTTGCTGAATCAACATTTTTTGGATGTGAAAAACATCCACCTCTTTCTTGGGTTTGGACACCCAGCCTCACAGTTTGGTGGCCCTCTGAGTTTGGCTGTCCATGTTTCGTGCCAAAATTGACATTGGCATGCATTTGAACTGTAACAGATGTAAGATGGATCGCAATGTGATGAAATCAAAGAACACCCGCACAGGTTTCGGTTTTCACGAGATTTCAGTGTTGGTTCACCACACAGTAGGTAGGTGATACAACTGCCGCTCTTTTTATCTTTTTGTGAAGTGCACACAAGACATGTCATTGATCTGCCACGTACAATCAACACATGTACGGATGTTTGTGTCGAATGGACATACACGTTGTTGTCGACATCTGCCTCATCATTGACGAGATGTGTAGCAGTGTAGCTGTCAGATATCGACAGAGTTTGTGCCTGCTGACCTCCCTGCTGGAATCATGTCATCACATATCTAGAAGAGACACAACACCAACCGAAGATCATGTTTCAACTGATATAAGTTTAGTGTCCAGATTTGGGTGTGTCTGAAAATGGGGTATACCGCCCAGTGATGGCCATTTCCAAAAGGAAAGTGATGATTAACCAATGGATGGAACGGGGTACCTTATTTTCATGGGTACCTTATCTTCAGACGAACCCATAGTACTGGAAAGTTCCATATAGAACTGGAGTATGATATGATCAGTATTCAGTATCCATTTCCTAAGTGGGGTGGTGTGCATATTTTTCTGACTCTTTAGCTCCCCCGAAAAGCGCGGGGCGAGGATACCCCCTGGACAACTTGCTCCCACTTCCCAAACAACTTAGGTTTCTTGTGAGAGTAGACTTCTTACTACTCCACAGTTTGCTATTGAACATGGCCATTTATAGTTGAATCACTACCCATTAAAAATGGTGATTTTCCATAGTTATGTTAGTTTACCAGAGGGTACAGTATCTCATATACTGTATGTAGTGAAGTCTCTTGCAAAAAAAGTTGGCATAAGTGAGCCCCGCTTTTGTCGGCGCAGCTGATTTGAAATTATTTTCGAGCCATCCAAAAGCGCATTGTCTTTTCATGCCCCAAGGATTCGCTTCATTGGAAAAAATATGCAATTCTGAATGCATCTACGGCTGCACCCACACCCATCCATATCCATATTTTTGCACGCGTATTCAGGCTCATTTTTTATGCAATGCTGCAGCTACGTGTAACATGTAAATCATAATGCAAATGTCAAATGTCTTTTTTCTATTTGCCTGCCTGCACACATACACACGCGCACCTCTCTCTCTCTCTCTATTTTTTCCATTTTGTACCCTTCCGAATAAATGTAACCCCATGCTCATTTCTTTCCAGACAATTCCCCTATTCCCCCCACTAGGAGCTACAAGAAGGAGGTCTCCCACGAACCGGAATTGAAGCATTCAGAACCATCTCGACTCAGCTCGTTTTTTATCCGGAAGAATATCATCCCCCCAACAAACAGTTTGACCCTGAGACTCACCCATCTTCAGAGAAACAGGTAGTCTTCCAACCCCCAATTCTCGGGTCGTCATGTTCGCTGGGGAACACATCTGTTAAATTCCTATTAAATCCAGCTTATATCATATCCCCATTCCCATGAGTAATGCTCATTAAATCCCCATTAAATCCCTATTGTATCCATGAAATCCCTGCGAAATCAATGTTTTATCTCCATCAGTTCCTTCATTTTTTCCCCAAAAATCGAGGAACGGCACCATTTTGTTAGAGCTCCTCGCTTCGGTCCACGACTTCGGCACCTTCGCTGCCTACATGGCCGGCGAGGCGCAAAACAACGACGACCACGACATGGTCACGTGCGGCGGCTATGGAGGCGGGGCGGGAAAGGTTGATGGCACTGAGTTCACCCTCTGGTGGGGATTTACCACGAAAAATGGAGGATTGATCTAAAAAAATGGGCAGATCATGGGTGTAGAATGGGGATACAAGATGATAGAAGCTACAGTATGATCTATGGGTGTGGCTGAACATGTTGGGAAAGCACCCAAAATCCATTGGTTGATCATCATTTTCAGAAGTGCCATAACCTTGCCAGCTATTTTGGGGGTGACAACCAAGGAATTCCAGGGTTTTGACTTGTGGGAGGAGCTTTTCGAACTGGAGAGGGAACATCGAAAGTCCAATGGAAGCCAAAGAACTCCAGTTGCCCCCCCCCCATGACTGTGTGGCCGTATTTCACAAACAAAGACGAGGGTAGAGCTTACTAGGAGAGAGGCTAAACTGAAGTTTTTTTCATTTTGGTCTTTTTCGCAGGATGAGGCGTCCCAATTATGGGGATATTGTTCAGATGAGTGCATATTGCAAGTCGTGGTTGACATGGTGGAACAACCACTGGAACTTCCAGTGATACTTCATCGCGCGACATCAACTAAACGGCCCGGAATTCTGAAGTTGTCACATTTTTTCGAGGGAACCACCTGGTCAAACTTGAGCATATCAGCAGTGTAAGGAATGCCCAATGGCGGTTGGACCCAGTGGTCGCACGATCAGACTCGGACTGCAAGTTGTTTTGATAAATTGTATTGTCCATAGAATATGTATATATATATATATGTATATATATATATGATCTTATATATAGATTTATGAATTATATGCGTATGTAATATAGTGGATTTCTTTGTTAATCCTCCAGGGCTCCCAAATTTGCCCAGCTCAAACGTTTCAATTACCCAAGGGCTTCCCCAAATCGATCATCCTCGTGCGCAACAGGGGCATCAGTTTTTATTCTTAGGGATCCCACTCCAAACCTCCAATCATTGGCTTGTTTCTTGTCATATGCCATCATACAATGTCGGGGTTTCCTAAGTCATAGGGCTACCCGCAAATCATCCATCATGATTTATCCATATTTTTTCATGAGAAATCACCCAGCGATTGGGGGTAGCCCCATTTTCAGGAAACCTCCATATGGCTGGTTTCATGATCAGTAGATTCAATCCTCAACTCCGGCCGAACTTCACCCCAGCCCGCAGGTTGAAAACGCACCGCTCCACCTGGACGGAAAAATGCAGGAAGACGGCTGAAAGACCATAGGTTTTCTGTTGGGTTTCGGGGTAGATAATGTTAGAAGATGTTGGAGATATAATGATGTAGATACATACTGTATACAATATGAGTATAGATAGATTAAAATTACCAAGATTACCAAGTACTTATTCCCCTATATACTCTTGGATACATCGCAACTGCTGAGTCGCCAAGTCTTTTGCATCTCCGCTCCGCGATGAGGGCCCCATTACTCTGTTGCCTTTGGGCTCAGAACGCCACGCCTGTGGGACGTGTTTTCCATGTTGAAGACAAGGGCCTCGGCTTGCGCGAGAAAGCGTAGTCAGCTCAGTTGGTTTACAAAATTGATAGACCCTACACACAATTTGAGCCTCGAAGGCTCGACCGGCTTGTTTTTGCTGTGGGGGGTGGGGCTGTTGGTGAAGGAACGAAATCACGGAGATATGAATGGAACAGGGGGACCGAAAAATGTGTGTTGAGGTTGCTGGCCAATGAAATACATCTACAAATAGGAATAGGGATAGCACCAGCAACAATAGTGATTTCAACAGTGGCGTTTAGACAGGAGGGACTGGCTAGTTATCAGCTTAGTAGCTCAAAGTGATCGCGAAAGATTTTGCAAGTTTTTTTTGCAGATTTCATAATGCAATCGCATGATTCGCTATTTCCTGTTTATTTTTTTTCCGGCAAATTCATCCGAATGGAGCTGAACACATCTACCTGCAAACTGGATGGTCTTGTCTTGTACAAAGGATGACCATTTCTGTGAGTCGATAGCTATCAAGGCCAACTTGCCACAGGTCCTCCGTGGTTTCCTTCGTTTTGGTTGGGCTCTGATGCATGCACTAAGAGTGCTAAGGGTATATCAGCAACGAGTCCAACACGAGCAGTGAAAGAAATGAGGATCTAGTGAAAACGAGGAGCCTGAGCCAGGGATACAGCTGGTTATCGAGATTGTGCCCAAATGTTGAAGTTCTCAACCCCATGCCCCAGACAGTCTCCCACAGATTCGAATAGACAATGAATCAGTGGATATCAGTGGATGATTTTGGGTCATCAAGTTTTTGGCCACTTCCATGCAACCCATTGCTTTTGTCATTGATGTACCGTAGTGTAGCTATCCACTTGCAGCAGAGCCAGTTCGTTGTCGATGACAGGCCGATGCTCTTCATTTTGCTCTTGGGCAATGTGTTGAGTTGCCACGGCTATGTGAAGCATGAGGCCAGTGCAGTTGAGATGCTTCCGGACTTGCGGCTCTACGGTTTTTGTTTTCTTTTCAATTGATGTTCAGGGTCTTGAGAAGCCACGACTTTTTTATCATTGATTTCTCCAACGACTTATGGGATCTTCATATGAAGAAGCATTGCAACTGATGATGATGATGATGATGATGATGATGATGATGATCATCATCATCATCATCATCATCATCATCATCAGGTACTCGGAATAGCAAACAGCAGGATACCATTCCATCCTTCCATTTGGATGTGGAAGCCTCAGGAGATCCAGATCTCTGCGAATGGGGCCACCGTAATGAGAAGACACCAGGAGGCCCGGCTTTAGTGCTATATTAATGTCTACAGTCTATATGATGGGTTGTATATATGGATGTATGTGAGTATATAACGGTATATATACCCACATACCGGGGATATCACTGGAATATTACAACTTCTATCACTGGGATATTATAATTTATAGCCAAGTTTATTTGATGCAACATGTGTCTTTTGCAGTAAATGGTGAGTATCAAACCAACTCAAGCCAATAGGGATTCAACTTTGAAACATGGGGATATGAGTGATATTGACATATAATGACATATGTACATATATATATATATTATATTATATTATATTATATTATATTATATTATATTATATTATATTATATTATATTATCTTATCTTATATTATATTATATTATATTATATTATACTATATTATATTATACTATATTATATTATACTATACTATATTATATTATATTATATTATATTATATTTTATTATATTATATTATATTATATTATGTTATATTATATTATATTATATTATATTATATTATATTATATTATATTATATATGTATATACTGTAGGGGCTACCGGTTGGGATCATCAGGAGCAGAAGATGCTCCGAGGTTTTTCAACTTCCAAAGTAGGGAAACAATGCAGAGAGGTCTGAAACAACTTCGAGTTTGGCATTTAGCCTGCGGCTGCAGGCTGCACTTCATGCAATGACACTCATCACAGAAGACAAGGCTCGAGGAGTTTCTCCCAGTGTCGGATGGGTCAAAATTGGGGTACCCCTAAATATCCGAAATCCAGTGGTTAATCACTGTTGTCTTTATTTAGATGGATTTTTTGCGGGTAACCCTATTTTCAGACACATCCATGTGGCGTGAAATGATCCACTTGTCAAGAGATCCCGCTGTGTTGGTTCGACTTTTCATGGTCGTCGGTCCTGCCCTTGAAAGAACACAGAAGATCGGTAGAAATTGGTGACCCTAAGGAAGATGGATTTCCTTTGTTAAAACCCCTGTTGGTTGATGATTATATAGTTGGGGGATTGTACTACCCAATATATTGGGGATGATAAGAATCCCCGTTCTTAACCAACCAGTACAACGGAACTTTTGTTGCTTTTGCAATACTTTGTAGCAACTCTCCCAATGTTGTTGTTGGGTTCCTATTATTATTGGAGAAATCATCATTCTAGTTGGATCACTTGCCAACTTGTGTTGGGCGAACCAATTTTTGGCCGCATGCCATTGCAAAAAAGATCGTTGTTGCTTGCCTTCAGGATGATACCACCACTACAGAAGCCACCACAGCCACCACAGCCACCACCGACACAACAGCAACCACCGCCACCACGGCAACCACGGCAACAACGGCGACCACGGCAACAACCGCCACGACGGCAACGACGGCAACAACGGCCACCACTGCAACAACGGTGGGGAAACCCAGAAGGCTCCGAGTGAAAACAGGGTACATCCAAAATTTGATATATAGTCTATCATCATTTCCATGAAAAAATGATGCAACATGACCATTTGGGGGTATACACTATTTGGGTCTTGAGTTTGAGCCCTAGGCGGGGTGCAGCCTGAAGAGAGCAACTCTGTAGGCCAGATAGCAGGAAGCAAAATGACTTGAAATTGCAAGAGTGAGGTTGACTACAAATGGGAGCTACTTTAAAGACCGCGGGATTTAGCTATGGGAACTAGCTTCGATGGCTGGCAGGGCAACCGACCAGAATCATACGTTTCAGGATGGGTAGTTGGCAACTGGTGGACAACAGCTACTGCAAATTTCAGGATACGCTTACCAAGCCTAATACTGACACAATGGGGCTTGAACCATGGATACTGACCAGATGTTTGACGCAAAAAATGACCAGCATTACCAACATTTTCAGTTTGCCGGGTCTACCTAAATGTGTACCCATGTGTATCTCAATCAAATCTAAGGCCAGAAAAGTACGCCCCTCAAACAACAGTGTTTTAGGAAACCCCCAACAGGAGTTGATGGTGGTCAATAACCCTTGATAAGGCCTTGTCTGTCTGGATGTACCTTTGTGGGTGACAGCCTTTGATTTCGGTGTGGCAAATGGAGAATTCAGACCTTGGGTCATCCCTGAAGTTGGTAGACTGGCAACTGAGCTATAGTTACAACTCACTATAAAGTTTTCCAATAATTTGTTTTGGTATATTTCATGGAGTTATCCCAGTTTCTCAACCCATTTGCTGTACTTTAACTGGATACTCTCAGTCTGAGGCATCTACCTCAGCCACCACAACCATCACCACCACCACTGTGCCCCAGCGCGCAGCGGGGTGTTTTGTGTTTTTTTTGCCGGAAAAGATGGTGATTTTTGGGACCAGCGATTTGCAGATACTGTTGGGATGAATTATAAAGCCATAATCAATGGATTGGTTAATGGGAATCGTTACAGGAAACCATGGATTTTCCCATCAATTATAGGGCTTTCCTGTAAATTTTCCCTTAAACCAATCCAGTGACATAAGGATTTGAATCCCTTCCACCTAATAGATCCCTTCATAGCCTCTGGATGAATTTGATCATGACCTCACGTCACTGCAATGATGGGAATTGTAAGGGAGATCATCCCTTTTAACCGGCCGCATTTTTGAGCTATTTTCAGGTGAGTGATTTTTTATGATTCAGACAGACACCCTGATTTCGTATTGAATCTGTTCATTTTGGGGGTTCATATGGGTGGTATTTATATTAGGAGGAAGGGATTACCAGTGAATTGCTAGGTGAAGTACAAAGACCTCACACCGCGACCTCACTGTGAATGTTGCGGTAGTAGATCTCCTGAAAATCACCTTATTTCAGAGTGAATTTGAATAATTTGGGGATACCGCCAGCACAAACAGGGATGCAACCAAATCGTGGTTTTACTCTAATTTGGGCCATATCCAACAGTATCTAGTGGCGATTTTTTTAAAGCAGCAACAATGGAGAATTCAACCACCAAACATCCATCAGACCTGGACACTCTAGGAAGCTGGAAACTTGGCTTTAAGCCATGATTTTGGGTGTGGGAACTTGGGTACCGCAAACATGGTTCAAAACGTGCTTATATAGAACCGTGTTTATTTCCCATTCAAATGGCCAGAACATGCTGTATCCCCTTCTTCAAATACCATCCGGAGTTTGGGATTGGGAAACTTGATGGCTTTGACCTGCTGAAAGGGTACGCAACATCAGCACTTGTTGAGAGCTATTTACTGTTTTCATTTCATATTGATGTCATATCTATATCTATATATCTATATCTATATGTCTATCTATATATATATATGTATACATATAATGTATAATTATACAAAATATGTATGCACATGACATATATTTTACGCATGCATTATACTTATTTGATCTCATTCGCTTCGGGTGGCATCTTTTGAGCCCAGGTTACAGTGACCACAACCGCCGTCACAGAAACGACCACCACGGAAACGATGCTTGGAACACGATAGCAACATCCACTGACCTCATCCAAAGGGGACTGGTGCCATAAGGTCTACCTTTTTTCAGTTGAGTACCGTAAACGGTACCCCAACATATTTACCTTATTCAATTCAGTGGGCTGATATTTGAAACAATGACAAACAAATACGCAATTTGATCTATAATCAGATGAACAAGCAAACGAGTAAGGAGATGATTTTATATGAAAGTAGAACCAGAGTGCAGATGACAGCACCATACAATCATCTCACAATATCAAAACTGACAATGGGGCGCCCTGCATAGGACATGGCGGACTACACGCATGCTCAACCTCACGAATGTTTTCTGCAGACCTCCTTGTTTCATTCATGTTTTTTACGTCATTGGATTGCCGGCTGATGTTTGGAATGTGCAAAACCCACGTAAACCCAATATACGACCCATGCCTAAGTCAGTAAGCCATTCGAGGCTGTGAGGAATGAAGCTTCGCTTCAGAATGGGGGGTGAATTGTGGCTAGTTTATGCTAATTTACCACCTTCCAAGCCTCTCGCAGCCTACTGAGGAGCACTAGCACAACGAATACCAGCACCAGCACTACAAGCACGATAGAGAATACCACCCTCCCAGGCACGGAATGGCGAAGTGAATGGAAAGGGTAGTTGGAAAGGGTTCTAAGACATCAGCATGGTCATTATGGTGGTAATCTAAGAAAATATTTTGTGAATGGTTATTTCAAGATTATAATATTATAAATGTTGTATACATATTGATTGTTTTTTATAGCATGATCATCATAGTTAATGCATGTTGGTGCATGTCAATACAGTTATTGCCAACCATGGTTGCCGACCACCTACATGGTTGCATATCACAGCCATCTAGGGAACAGATTGGGCCGTGCAACAATCACAGCAGAATAATGGCTAGAACTAGAACCCTCATGATATCTCCATTCTATTCGTAAGTACATCCCCATTTTTCCGCTTTTAAATCCATCTAGATGAGGTATCTTTATTGAGGTTTCCTAAAATGGGGGTACCCCCAAATCATCCATATCAATAGGATTTTCCATTATAAATCATCTATTTTGGGGTACCCCCCATTTTAGGAAACCACCTTATTCTCCTATTAAATATATTCCTATGATGTCCCCATGATTTAGATATCGCTGGTTGATACCCACGCCAATGGTCAATGCCAGGCCCACCGCCACCGCGTCCGCCTCCCAAGCCTCCCATGGTGGTCTCTGCAGGTGAGGGCGGAGGGGGGGAAGGAACTTTGCCGATGTTTTCCCGAAAGGTTCTGATTCCATGTAGGAACATCCAGACTTTTGAGTCGGACAAATCCAGTTTTTTGGCGGGGACGCCCACATTTTGAGTAGGAACACCTACAAAAAATCACCTCAAGGTGGGATTTGCATTGTGTTTGGAGAAATCCATCCTCTTTGATGACAAAAAGACCGGCCAAAAAATGTGGTGCAATGTTTTGAATCTCTTGATGGGATTTGGAACTGACATGGAGACCCAAAAGCTGGGTTGGGCAGTTGGGAGATGAATTCTGATTTTGAGATGACCATGTTTGGATTGCAGGTTGATCATGTGAATCCATTCGAGAAGCATATTCATTTCATAGAAATAGTGTTTCAGTTGCAATCCACCGTTATGTTGGTTGAACTCCAATTCTTTCACGCTAAAAGACTAAGGATGTCTTGGGTGCACACGTTCTCTTCCGCAGCTGAGCCATTTGATGTAACGGACCGCCGGCGGGTTGCGCGGCGGGGCGCCGAGGGCCGCGCGGGGCCGCGCGGGGCGGCGCGGAGCGGAAACATGTCAGGCCTCTTGTCCAACTGAATTCCCAATTGGGGGTTTCCATAAATGGAGATACTCCAAAATGCATGATTTGGGGGTACCCCTATTGTAGGCAACCTCCAAATTAACTGTTGTCCATGATTCATGTCATCAAGCTTCCGCGAGACAACATTTGGTGACCAAGTTGTCAGTGGCCGTGTAAAATACAAACGGCATCCCAGCCAAAGAATTTGTAAAAATTGCGGGTCATTGCTTGAGTATAGGCGACCACTTCCGCAGCTGTGTCATGTGATTCATATGGACTCTGCGCATTTTGTGCTTACAGCCCATCCGACCTCCATCAGCTATGGGTGAAAACAACAAATATAACTATATAACATACTATAACAGAATATAACCTCCCCCAAAATAGTGGTTCATCCTATCCCCTAGATAGGTTTATTTATTCTGTTCGTTTTCGGCTCGGCGGAGCCAAGGCCAGATGGTGCTGCGCTGCAGCAAGTTCTTTGGCGACACGCCCCAGGTGTGTTTGGATCCCACTTTCCCTTCTCCGACAATGGCAACGTTAAGAGGAACCAGAATTGCCCCACCCCCCCACCCCCCCAAAAAAAAAACCATTGCGGGTATTCATTATTTTGGTGGGAGGGGTTTGATATGGGGTTAATGATGAATCAGGGTTCTTTCGGATTTTTCAGGCCCCCAATTTTCAGGCAAAGCCATGTCTGCTTACTTTGATGTCCCACTTTTGGCCCGCGATCTTCCAACGTTTGGTTGCAGACTAGATGTTCCATGATTTTCAGGCTTTGTTGGTTTTGCTTTACCCAAGTTTGAAGCTTCTAACAGCTCCCCAGTTTTGGCTGCTTTCAAAGTCCCACACTTATACACTCTTCAGTAGATTGACACAGATATTGAACATCTAATCTACATTTGTCAGATATTGTTAGATCATTTTCTGGGGAAACCATGGATTCTTCATATCTATTTGGTTGAATGATGGGGGTGTCACCACGACGTGCAGAACATCATATTCCCCACGAAATTGCTATCAATTGAGGGATTGAATCCCTCTCCCAGGCATCGTAGTAACCATATAACCCACTTGGATTGGCGGGATATGCCCCTGTTTTCTCTAGCTATAGCTTCTTATCCACTTAGCCTCTGGGCATCCAACGTAGCTACGGAAAACTGAACATGTGATAATACGTAGTTTATATCTAGGTAAATCATGGTAAATCCTGGTAAATCAATGGTAAACCATCTACAAATGGGCCATGGCTTCCGTAGCCATTCGTAACGTCCCACACCTCGGGTTGTCATTAAGGACCGGGCGCCTCTTTTTTAGCACCGCGGAAGCCACGGAGCATGCGGAAGCCTTTGGCAAGGACAGGAGGGACTGGAGGGGGTGATACCAGGGGCGATACCAGGCTCAATTTGAAGGTGATCAGGTGGCTATTCAGCCAGAAATATCGAGGAATTGAATTGGGCTATTCAGCCATGATGAAGAACTGGTTAGCCATTAATCATGGCGGCTCCAAACAGCCAAATACACAGGAATTGTGGAAGTGTATTTCATCATCACACATGTAGCGTTTAACCTGCCCAAACCAGGGGAGCAATGATCGAAAAAGAGTGAACCGTAAACTTGGCGTTCAAACAAGGATGTGTTGGGATGAAATGTGCAGGCCCTGGGACACAGATTGGTCACTTTCAGGACTACTGTAAGCATCCTATACCTTTTTTTGTTGGGACCGGAATTGTGACCTATCGTTTTTTTGTCTGTGCTGCTTGACCAATAGCAAGACATTGGTGAGATTTATTGGGTTGAAATGGCTGTGACCCGCAGCCAAATCAGGATAGGGATATAAGCGATGTAGGGGTGGGGACTCTTGAGGATCCAACTGGTGATGATAATTCCGCAATAAAATGGGCAACAAGCAGAGCTTACGTGCCCCATACCCACTATAAATGGACCCTCACACTCTGTCATCTGCAATCTTATCTTAGTGTAAGCGTCGAACTTTTGGGGCAAATCATTTTGAGATTCCAAAACCATCCAACTTTGGGGGAAGGAGCAACATAATCACAGCAAATTCCCTTCAGGAATACGCCAACTTTGACGAAGTTGGTTTGGATCACAAGGTGCACTGCCGTTTATGAAGCACAACCCAACTGCTCCCAAATGTGTAAATCCACTAGTTAAGCATGGTTCGTGGGGGGGGTGTTTAATATTGGGGGGATGGGATTGTGTCGAACCTATGAGGAGCACGGTCACACTTGTGACACCAGCAAATCTCATGAAATATCTACATGGAAGCTAGACCGGTGCAAACAACTTACAAGGATTTTCCATGGAACATCGTCCAAACACATTGACGGTCTAGAGGACGAATTCCAAAAAGGTTTATGGCTGAAAACCTGACATTTTCCTTTTCTTTGAGAGTGGGATGAACCCCCATCGACCAGTTATTCTGATGTGAAAACCGAGGCCAACCAAGGGCTTTAAGCCATAATTCAGAATCAATTGTCGAAGTTTGGGTAGTTTCAACACGTGCAAATGACTTTTTGGACATCATTCTCGTTGTTGCGTCACGTCATCCATGTGGATCCGTTTGCATGACCCTTCCTAGCTGGTTGGTGCTTTCAAATGTTTTTCTTTGAAACAAACATGGGACTTTGATTGCAGGTTGAATTACTTTTCTTGGGGTCGCTAACACACTGATAAACTACCGATGACGCTCTCTCTTTCTTATATAATGTTCTGAGTGACCAACACATCACCAAGATTGGTCGTGGTTGGTGGTTTCTATCCCAAGAATGTAACAGTCAATTGGGATAAACTGCACTCTGGTAATCAGGTAGTCAAACATGGCAACGTGGAACCCCCATTTTTTTTGCTGATAAACTATCCATATCTGCAAGACATTTGCGAGGTTCGAGGCTGCCAGAGGGTACACTAAATCCCATTTCTGTTGCTTGAATCCTGTCCCTTCGTTTGGTCCGCATGGTTAGATCATGTTAGATCCATGTTTGTTGCTACGCTAGATTACAATTGCCGTTTCTGTTGCGATCTAATGATGTTTTACGATCACACTCCCATCTCACATCAAGACAAGGCGGATTTCACCCAGAAATAGTTGAGTATTAGCATTAACAAGATTCTTGTTAATCCGGAAAACTCAACTATTTCTGCTTAAATCCGCCTTGTCTTGATGGTAAAATTCAACATTTTATCTTGGTCAAATCCTCGTTTTTTGAATGGTCTCAGATTTGTGTAGGGGGACTAAGATAATCATGTCTTTTTTGCTGGGAAAGTCCCATGCTTGTTGAGGGCCAAACCCGAAGAAATCTTGTTGAACCATGCATGACATTCCCATTTTCTTCCCAAGTTCTCGATCATCCCAATTGATTTCCAGGTTTGGGTGGCGGTCGAGACGGGACGCGTCTGCTACACCGAGGCAGATGTAGCGAAAATGAAGGCGGGGCCGGAGGTGAGTTTTTTAGGGAAACTATGGGATTTTTACAGGGAATTTGTAGGGACAAATGATGATTAAAGGTGATTAATGGTGATGGATGGGATTCAACTGAGTCCTATGAAAGATCACCATTTTCCATAGCTATCTTAGTTTACCAGAGGGATAAATCAGGATCAGGATAGGATTCAACTGGGTCCACTGAGTCAAGCAAGAAAAATAATGGACTTACACATCATTGATCATACCCTCTGGTAAACATACAAACAACTATGGAAAATCACCATTTTTCATGGGAAAATCAACTATAAATGGCCATTTTCAATAGCAAAATGTTAGTTTACCAGAGGGTATCAGGGATAAAGTTGGTTTGTAATGAGGCCAACGGATTGGATTTCGGAGATAGCGACCAGTTTTTCATGGGGGAACATGAAGGATTTTTTTTAGGGGGCACCATCTTGTGGTGGTGTAGCGGTTCGGAATCCATGAGAATTCCTGAATTTATTTTGCCAAGTAAACAGACAATTGTTGGGGGGCCCTGTTCTCGGCCAATCTTGCTTGGCTCGCCATGGTCAGTGGACAACTCCCCCACCAATATCGCTAGAAATGATTGAAATTTGCAGGTCCATTCACCAAAGCTGAAGAGTTCCAAAAGCGCTGTGCCAGCCTGCACCGTAGTACCTACACCCAAATGGGTCAAATTAAGACCCAGTGGACCACAGACTTCTTTAATGCCCATTCGGAATGTAACTGATCCCCCATTTGAGGATTTCATATCTTTTGGCATGTGTAGTCTTGTCATTCTCATTTTTTTGGGTATCCTATCTTTAGGTTTTTGATACTGTCAGTATCGGCAATCCCATCTTTTGACATTTTTGTTGGGTACTGGGCACCCCAATTTTCGTAGATCTTGAACTCTGAAATTGGGTTCAAGAATACAATGTATATATTTACATACTAATGTTCCGTATGTGGGTATTGGTGTAGAGGTCTTTGTAAAGAATTACGATTGCGAAGACCGTTCAAACCATGCTGCGAAAAATGAATAAATAAAGCACGCATGTATATATATATATAATTATGTATATGCATACATATATATATATATATGTAAATACATATATATATATATATACATACAAAACTATCATATTTTTCATTGGTTACCCCAATTCCATTCCCATCTTCGCTCAACAGATCCGCTACTTGAGGTGCGAGACCCGGACTCGAAGACATGGGAGGAGTTTTTTCCGGGTGGCGGAAATGCTGGAGAAAGATGGAAACAAAATGGTTGTAAATAGTGATTTAACCAACAAAAATTGAGATTTAACCAATACCAAATGATGGTACAATGGGACATGTACATATATATATATAAGTATATATAAATTGGATATAATGATATAATGGATCTATTACCGGGGATTAAACCAGTATATAAAAATGGGTATATATGCTGGAGGTAAAGTGGGATATCATGGGAGATGTATGCATGTATATAATCAACAGTGTGATAATGAGATGTTGAAATATATACTTCAATAGTGGGGATATATATATATATATTACTAAACTATTATGTATTGTATATATATCAAAAACAATTTTGTAGCAAATAGTGGGGATATGCAATGAGAAGATAAACAATAAGATGATATTTGAGCCATTTGGGTGTGTCTTTGCTTGGAGTGTACCCCAACTTACTGCCACTATATCGGAGAAAATGAATTTTCGAAATATGAAGTTTGGGGGTGCATCCCATTTCCAGACAAAGCAGTATCACCAATGATTTTTTTCAGCATCCTACAGTATTTTTTTTTCAAAACCAGCCGGGGAGGGGCCAACATCACTGGATTGATTAAAGGGAACATTTACAGCAAACTCCTATATTTCGTGGGGGATACCATGGTTTCCTATATATATATATATTTCCCATCAATCCAGTGACAACAGGAGAAAACCGTGGCATACCTCATGGAAATGCAGAAGAAGAAGGATGCGGCCATTGCTCGCAAGGCGCAGAGGGAGGAATCCTGGAAGCCCTGCTCTTGGGTTGGCTGGCTCAATTGATGTGCTTAGGATTGGTGGCACTCATTGATCACCTCAGATAGGTAGAAAAATCTTGATGGTGGAACTGCGCTCAATTCAGGTCAGATTGCATGTTGTTCAGGGTTTGGCCCAGACCATGGTCAAATTTGTAAAGTTGACTCACCTTGTAGAGTTGACTCGCTTTGTAAACCTTAGGCCGGGTCCGTTGAACCTTTTAATACTTTTTGCTTGCGCCTATCCAAGTGGCCCCTTTTGGAAAAGAGGACATGACAGAAGGGTCTGTTTTCAAAGAGTTTCTTTAGTGAGTTGCTGCCATTTTTTTTCATGTGCTGAAGGTAGAATTGGAAGGAGCATATATATATATATATATACATATTTTTACATATATGCGAATTTAACATTTACCCTCTGGTTATTTGACATAGCCATGGAAACCCACCATCTTTAATAGGTAAATCACTATAAATCATCTATAAATGGGCAATTTTCCATGGCTATGTTAAATAGCCAGAGGGTATATGCGATTTTAATATATATATATATGTATATATATTTATTTGGCCAGGAAAAGTTCTTTTCTTCGGTGGACCAGAAGAAGTTAGAGCTGATGATGTCAGTCCAAGCCTCAACCTCTGAAGAAACGGTGAATGGAAAGCGAAGGGGTCGGTACACCTGGGGGTGCTTTGTTGAGTTTATTATATAGTGGTTCATAATGGTTCATAATGGTTAATAAAGATAATAAAGCTGATATAATGGTCGTCACTGATGGTTACTGTAATAACTGATTATTATCGTTTACTAGTGGTTTATCATGGTTAATAAATGTGAATAATGATTGAGAATGGTTAATCATGGTCGATATTGACAATGTTCATTGATTGCTATTAATACAGTTGTATAAACATGGGATTCCAACTTTTATTCAGGTGGCATATGGGGAGCCCATAATTATGTTTATATATCCACTTACAACTGGAACTGCGCCTCCAAGCATGTCCTACGAAGTATGGGTTGTATGAAAATGGAGTATGCCACAGCCGCAAATGATCCGTCGGGATTGTGATTGGGAGTACCTATTTTCAGACCATCTCCCGATGAATTTTGAGTTGTCAACAATGAACAATCCACCGACCAACCCATTCCAAGAAACAAAAACCAAAACTGCGTGGCCACATCCACTAAGCATGTAAAACTTGGAAAACCTGCAATAAACCATCCCCAAAATGGCATTTTCTATAGGGTCCAGCCGAGTCCAACCATCCCCAAATGGTACTTGTTTTTGGCAGCCAAGGTTTCCTACATTAAAATGGATGGATTCTTCCAATGATTCGTTCCTCATTCCCAAAAAATCTTCGATTCACGCCGACATTTCGACCAGCAGAGTGGTTGACCATTAATATCACCAATGATCGTTCTAGTTTCTGTAGGTGCTGTAGTCTCAATCAGTCACAAATATCCAACAATAATCCAACAATGATCCAACAATAATCCAACAATAATCCAACTACTGTAGTCTCAATCAGTTGCTGTACTATTTTTTCGCTGTTTTAGAAATCTATATCCAGCAATAATCCAACGATCATTTCAACTGATGTCGAACCTGATTTTTCTGGAATTATTGTGACTTGTTGGGCAACCAGCGGGCTTTGCAACTAGTCACCATCACTTGTGATCGCAGTTGCCATCCCAGTCGTCGACCAGCCAAGGCGAAGAACCTGGGGAAGAATCGTTCAGCCAAAGCGCTGCATTTTACCCGCGAGAAAGGGACCATCGAAGCCGCGCAGGTGGGACGGGGATGACTGGGGATGGGGAGAGCTTGCCCGGAGAAGCTGAGAATTGCAGATGTCATTTTGTTGAGGTGTCGAAATGTGTGGAACCACAATAATGAAACATGATAAAACATGCAAGTATATAGAAAACATCATATTCTACACATTATATGTAAGTTCGATCGTGAATGGAAATAACTTCAAACACTGCTGTGGGGATCATGCAATCTAAGTGTGCACATTTGATGACTCTTGGAACCTGCGCAAGTCGCAATTCATCAATCGCTATATACAGGGCTTGCTGGAGAATCTACTGTACCGTTTACTTCGATGGTTTTCCCAATAACACCTCCTTTTATCCTATGACATGTTTCATAAAACTGTAGGGTATCCTAATGTATCCTATGAATTTGTAAATGTTTCGGGGTGGTGAAACCAGGCGTGGTTGGCTGAGAACGAAGCCTTACCAGACTTGGAACCTTGGACACTTCATCGATTGGGTCAACTTTCGAGCCGACGGGTGAATTCTGGATGCAGCGAGTTAGTTCTGAAAAATGGCTTACGTCTTCAATGGCGATGGAAAAGACGAGAATGGTGATTCACCAGTGGACTTGGCTTTTCTTTTGGCAAACCAAGGTGGGATGTTGATGGGATGGGGGGTTGGTCTTAGCCCAGGAGCGTCAAATGGGGAAATGGGGAACTGATATGAATGGATATTGCAGATCCCGATTTCTGAACTTCATCTTGGGGTGATCGCTTTTTATGCTTTGGGCTTTGGGTATACCCAAAAGTACTTGGAAGATCTTGGAAGAATCTTTACAATCGGATCACTCTCCTGGGTTGTGAAGGACATGAAAATCCACAATCGCATCTTCTATGTCTCGATTTCCGGCTCATTTTCCAATGGTGGGGATTTCATGGGATTTCCCATTGGAAAAGATATTTGCTGTTTACCAACCAGCTGCAGCAAACGCCCAAGGATAAGATCACGGATGAGTTCGTAGAAGAAGCCTTAGCGTCCTTAGGCGGGACGGAACCGTGTCCCGTTGTGGAATGCCGACCCAAAAGCAGTCACACACGCATCCAGACTGCAAAATTTCTTGCTGATCTCAAGAAATTGAGCGGAATTGTCACTATGGTTCATGAAAATCCCTTGGGGCCGCTGAGTGGGATATGAATATAGCCTTTACCAGCCATGGACTCGAAGGTTTTTGCAGTGGTGGGATGGTGGTAAACTGGACTGGTTGCCCTGCCAGGAAACGGCTTCGCTTGTGCGTGCGCAGGTCCTTTTATCTTCAAATATAGAGAACTCAGTAGCAAACCATGTAACCAGTGATTTCATGGAAAGCAGAGTGGTCAAGCAAAGAAGCAGGTGTTGAAACCGTAAAACAAACTTGTTGGCTTAAGCAATCGTTCACAATTCAAAGCCACATGTACTGTAACTGTCCTTCCCATCCTAAGCTGTCACGCTGATTGCTGCAAATTCAAAGGCTGTAGTTTCAGCTCAAGCCTTGCCAGATTTCTACTTGAGTAGAACCAGTAATGGAGGTGTGTTTCTTGGCGTCCGGCGAGAGGGTTGCCCTGCTTGATGCTGCTCATTGTGATGGAAAAGCCGCCAAGGCTGTGAAGCAAACACTGGCAGCGAAGATTGGTGTTGCCAGATTCAGACAAAGATTCTTTCTGGGAGGCCCGGCTGGAGAGATCCCAGATGATGAAGTTTTTGGCCCCGCACCTGTGAAGATTCAGCTGGTAGTCTTGGCATTTTGCCCACCTGATGCGAAGGAAGACGAACAGATGATGTTTGCATCAAGGGATATAACGATACAGTTGCCCTTGAAAGGTTGCTCACATGCCCTCGAGACCCCGAGATGAGAGATGAACGTGGCAAAACGCCATTGCACCATGCTGCAGAGCATGGGCATGTTGAGCCCATGCGCTTATTGCTGGAAGCAGGTGCTGATGCAGGAGACGCAAAAGGTCTTGGTGCGTACCCTCCATTGCATTTGGCAGCTCAGAATGGCCACCTTGAGGCTGTTCGTTTCCTGGTTGAAAACGCTGCGCAGATCAATCAGACTGACGCCCACAGGAGAACGCCATTGCAGCTTGCAACTGCTCGTGGCCATGTCAAAACTGCACGCTTTCTTCTAGAGGTGGGGGCTGACAAGAGTCAGCTCCTGACCACAGAGAAAGCACAATTGTTTTTGGCAGCTTATGCGGGCCGGTTGGATGTAGCCCGTTTCCTGGTTGAAGTCGGTTTTGACAAAGATCGGACCAACAGACAGAGCGCAACTCCTTTGTTGACTGCAGCTCGGGCAGGTCATGTGGACATTGTCCGCTTTCTCGTTGAGTCCGGTGCCGATCATCGCCATACCATGCATGATGGAAGGACTGCTTTGGATGTGGCGTCCGAGCGTGGCCATGTGCAAGTTGTTCGCTTTCTGTCTGAACTTGCAGCAGAATCCCCCCCAAAGAAAATGAGGGCGAGCAGCCCTGATAGAGAAGGCGGAGAAAGGAACGCGAGCTGGAGCATACTCGGAACTCTTGGGAACTCTTGGATATTTCTGATGATCTCCACCATGTTTGTCGGCTTGGTGCTGCAGAATCCCACCTTAGCGCCATTTCAGGTTCCAATTTCAGATATGTACATATATAATCATATATAATCATATTATATATATACATATATCCTTGGTATTCCTTGGTCAAATCGCCAATTTTCATCATTAAAAGGATTTAAATGGATCCCTTTGGATCCATTTGGCAGATTCTGGAGCCGTTTTGATGGATACCACATTTCCAAAGATGGGTAGTAACCTGGCGCCGTGGCACCAGGTGATGTCGTGAGGGCCTGAGCGGACATTATGTATGTGTATATACTGTATAAATTATATATATATATATATTATAATATATATATAGTATATATATATATATTATACATTATATATATATTATATTATACGTATATAATATGCATACATTTGGGGATGAACAGGGTTTTGAACATAGCAAGCTATTTTTTTGTGGCTGATGTTCAGCCCACAAAGTCCAGGGTGCAGTGGAACCACATAGGGCTGTGGTTTAAGTCGGGCAATATTCAGAGTGGTATTGGTATCGCATTTAACCCGGATTTAAGTGACATGTTGTCATGCTTGTGAATCTTGATGATGATTCCAAGCTTCGCTTTGAACAATTGCAGTTTTTTTGGCATTTTCCTGGAAATGAACGAGAAGATTGGCAATCAAACATGATTGCCATCCCTTATTGCGCGGGTCGCGCAACCACCAAGCTATTGCATGCATGACATACACCAGTGTAGGTATCTATAGATACACATAGCCTAATGATGCGCAATGTGAACTATGTGTACTACAGGAGTCACACATTGAGAGAACAACACTACAACTACTTGTAGTTGTAGTTTACAGCTGAGCATGTACATTGAAGCAAATGAACATGAAGAAATATCATATCACCACTTTTTGGTGATACGACATTGCTTCCTTGAGACCCTTTGTCATTTTCACAGGGAACTTGGGGTACCCCATTTCAAAAGTGTTATCTAAGTGCCCCCGGCAACGGCAGTGCCAGCAATATTGATTCTCAAGCCCCTCATTGCAGGTTGATGCTGGTTTGTGAGCCCTTATTTCCCAGACTTGATGGGACATTGTACGAGACACCGTGACTGTATATATCTATTGACATATCTATTGATACATCTACTCATATATCATCATATATCTATTAATATATCAATCTACCTATCAACCTGTGTTGAGGTCATGACGGATGCGTCTGCCGATGTCGAGATGGCAGTGGATGATCGGAAAGTGGGCGATCCCAACCCTCCCGAGATCAAGGTACCTGGGGGGTCAGCTGCGGATGTGCGCAATGAAACGAGATGAAACAAACATGGGGAAATCAACAACATTCATCACTTATTTGTAGCTCCATATAGCTGGCATTAAAGGCTTTATTCTTGAATTTCTCCCCAGATCTAAAAAGTATGAACTGTTGGCATCATTATGTCTGGGGTGTTGTCACGATTGGAATATGGCTTTGTTTGCAGATTTTGGTACCCGTATTTTCCAATTTTCAGACAAACCCATATGAGCAGTTTGGTTTGTGATTGCGGGAGTTATGCTACCCAATATATTGGGGACTATAGACGCACCCATCATGGAAATGCCTATAAATCAACTAGTACAAAGAGACGACGTTGCGGCTTTTGAACACCGCTCACTTGTCCGCTTATAATCCCATCGAACTATAGATATATCAGGATAACATAGATGATGGGGATGTGGATAGATAGTGGGTAGATATCCATTCAACATCTAACTATGGATATAATCCCATGATATCATGATATATCCATTTTTTCAAGCCTAGTTGAGGTTATTCAATTTTGTCCACCGAGCAGGAGAAGATCAACCAGGACTTGCTGAAGCAGGTCATGGAGATGGGTTTCTCCGAGCTTCGTTCGGAGAAGGCGCGAGAAGTGGCGCGAGAACTGGCTTACCATATACTGTAGGTAAAAGGTGGGGCCCCCTAGTTATAAGTTGGTTTATAAACCCAATGAACTATAGTTATATCTACTATATATAAACCATAATATTCCATAGTCATTGGAGTTATAAACCATCAAACTATGGGTGGTTTCTGATTGCTTTACAACTCTCCTTGACCTTGGATTCGGTCAAAAAAATCTGCAGCTTCTTCAGATCGCACTCAGTAGTGGTTTTAATGTGGCCCAATAATTCATCCCCTCATTACCCCAGTTCACAATTTTGAAGATCTTTAACACGTGGGGTGCAACTATCATGTGCTTTTGAAACTCAATTCCTAGCTCCTTGGCTCCTCATTTTGTTTCTGGAACATACTTCGGGTCACCTGTAGCAGGTCACGACTTGACCACTGTTGCAGGCCCTCTACAAGACAGACAATGTGAGCTTGGAACATGCAGTCCCTCAGCAGTGTGATGACGGACTACAATTCAACATGGTAATCGTTGGTACATGTGCATGAGTCAGAGTTGGGTTGCTGGGTCTAGTGCCCGCCATTTGATATCCTTTCACCTGAGCATCAACAGCTTTGGAAAAGGCACCTGTCATCATTTTAATTGGAGTTGACTCTTAGTTAGAAACATCACCAAAGTGCATGTCAAAAGCCCAAAGGTCAACTGGCTGGCCGAGCATGAGGAAGACGCAGAGACTTGGCATTGTCCAAGGCTCGTGACATACTGATCCTGGGGATTCACCATGAAAAGCGCGGGATTTAACTGGGTAAAATGCTGATAGGGAACATGGTGGGAATAGCTCTGGTGAACTAAGACTTTGCTGTTGGATATCACCATTTGAGAGGAAAATCAACTATAGATGGGCCATGGCTTCTATGTGAAATGAATGGAGGGGAAAAAGCCATACAGATAGAATTGGGCTAGATTTTATCCCACTAATCTAACTGGACTGTCTCACATGATTTGCAGCTACAAAAAACGCCTGGCTTATGCACATCCCGCCGCTGCTGCTGCTGCTGGTGTTGGCCGTTGTGGTTGCGGTGGTGGTCGTCCAAGATTGGTGCGTTACTGTACAGGTTGCTCAAGACACGTCAATTGTATATATAAATATGTAAATGTATACGGGTGCGTGTGGGGTGTCTTAATCAATGCTTGGATGAGACCAATCATTAGAATCTAGAGGAAACCACGTGGAACATTTAGAAACATTTTTTAACCATTCAGATGAATTCTTGGAACAGTACAAACGTGTAGAACAACCACAACCGGCCCCTCAAGTCACCACTAGGGCCAGCTTCCAGATTTCGAACATGAGAGTTTGTTGACAACAGCTAAAGGTACCCACCCCAAAAACCATGCAAAAACACTTGTGGAACATTGCTTTTCTATCTTTTTTGGAGGTTACGAATTACTACAAATACAAGAGTAATAATCACATGATAAGGAATACAAGGAATGAACAAGGCTATATTTCTTATTCTCATAGTAATGTAATACTTATGCTGATGATGCTGCTGATGATGGTGATGGTGATGGTGGTGGTGGTGGTGGTGATGGTGATGGTGATGGTGATGGTGATGATGATGATGATGATGATGATGATGATGATGATGATGATGATGATGATGATGATGATCACAACAATATGCGTGACAGCGACAATCACACTACTAATGAAAGTCTGGATAGTAATGATAACATTAATAGTCGAGAACGATAGAATAATCGATGACACTGTATATATAATAATCAACAATGCTATCATATTTATAATACTATCATAGTCCTGAAATTACAATGATAAGCGTGAACAACATAATCGACAGTGCCAGATAATGATTCACCTCCTGCCGAGGACATCGACCTGCCGTTGCTAAAACCACCTCCGGTCAAGCCAAAGATGAGCAACTTGCGAATGATGGGCATACCAAGGCAGTTTATAGAGGATTTACCTATAAAAAAAGCGGTGATTTTCCAGCAGAGTGCTATCAAATTGCCAGAGGGTATGTGGACGTACATGTACATGGCCATTTTCTTGGGGACATGTGAGTTCCGCAGCAAAGGGTCGCGGTACCCAAATTTCGGACAAACCATACCGGTGATTCATGGGTCCAGCTTGGGGCAATAGGTCAAGCATCCTCAGAAGATGGGTGTGAAGGACTGACTATGGTTCAACTTTTTCCTGACCCTCCCCCAGTTTTGACCCGTACCGAACTATCTATTGTGTTGAGTTGTTGGAGGATTTACCACTCTCTGACGGCTGGGTATTGGTTGAAGCGAACATCTGCAGGAAACCCACATTTAGATGGCAACACCATGCTGTTTCCTGTCGATTTTCCCATTACCCAACCCATTCATACCACCAGTTGAGGTTATCCCACTCTTGACACAATGACAAGACTTCTCTTTCGTAAATGGAGAGATCATTGCTGTGCCTAGGCAAAGAGGAGGCGGAAGCGAAGGCTTTGGAGTTGCAGAAGAGACTCAGAGAAAAGAGAGTTCTTTGGCCGCAAAGAGCAGGTTTTTTTCCAGCTTTCGATCAAGAAAGTGGAAACACGTCTACAATTGATGTCTCTAGATAATTTTTAGGTCATCTTTACCTGGTATCCTCGAGAATCACGGTGGCCAGCTGAATTTGGGTTTTAGACAGCACAAGGCGGCAGAGGAGAAGGAGAAGGAGAAAGAGAAGGAGCTGGAACTGGGATGAGAACAGTTCCAATGGTCGGGGTTATGAACCACCATCAACCACCATTATCTCACGATCGGGTTTATGAAACCAGCAACATCTGACAAGGACGAATCTTAGCCATCTATTCTTGGATCACCTTCAGGGTTGTTTGAATCCACAGGATTTTGAAGTTGCTGTGATTATCTCTAGATATTGAAATAAGACTAAGACCCCCAAATAGGAATCTTTGAAATGTAAAACGTCATGGATTATAGGAAAAAAGTCAAAGTTAGAATGCCTCGACGATTTCCAAATGTTTATCCACTGGAGATAGAATGACGCACGGCCACGGCAGCCGGTTTTACAGTT